>JAULBS010089956.1:0-17577 GCA_032355785.1 Symmetromphalus regularis | reverse complement strand
CCATGCCTCGACTGAGATTTGATCTCAGTACCTACCAGCCTCAAGTCCGATAGCTTAACCACTGCACCACGGAGGCCGGTTGTGTGTGTGTGTGTGTGTATGTGTGATATTGGCTATTCATGAGTGGTGTTTATTACTGTAGCTTCATGCATTGCTTCTGTTAATTACTAGCTTGAAAATGGCAAATCTACTAAAAATAGAGCATGTGTGTGCATGCATACATGTATTACATTCATTAAAGTATGTATTCAGTTTTGAAACTGTACATATGGCTAAGATTTAAATAAAATAGTACATTTTAAAAAAAAAGTGGAAATTTCTTTGGGGGTGCTACATGTAGGTGCCTTGTAAGCTCTGTCCATTTCTCACCTTATATTACAGGTTCATTGTCGATAGTCAAAATTGTGCTATGATTGAATCCATTATTCTGGCCTCAATCTGTGCTATACTAATGCTACAATAATTATATGCTTATATGCTTATGCTTTAAAATTAACACATGTGACTTGCTCTTTCAGGCTACATCCAATGAGACTCGTATCGGCGAGGCAAACAAAAGAGCCACCAAAATCCTCAAAGAAACTTAAAAATTCAAGTGATTATATCCGTCATTGCTTAATGATAGTGTGCATGGTTTAGTTGCAAACAAATATTTCTTTGTTTTGCCTCATTTTATCGAATACAGTTATGACAAAAATAACATGATGAACTTATTATGTCAAAAACATTTTAAGCACTTGGGGTTTCATTATGCAAACTAATATTTTGATGCTTGTGCATAAAGCCAGACAACATAACTTTGAAAGTTCGTTAATTTTTTGAATTATTTTTTGGATCTTTCATAAATATGGTAGTCTATAAATGATTTGATTATATACATCTTGTTATTTTGTATCTTATGCATAACATATAAATTTGAACTCTTTTGAAGCCAAAAAGTCCTTTGATCCATTACATTATATTTATTTACAAGTAGAGCTCTACAGAGATAATTTTTAGTTTTACGCTTAACTTTTAAAACTATTTCTTAAGTATTTTTATGAACAAAAACATATTTTTATTGTTTTTTTATATAGCTTTTTGCATCTCTTACACTGAAAGACAAGAGTTTTGTTTTTAATAATAGTATATAATTTCAATTTTCTATTTGGCATTTGAATGCCTCATTCATATATTAAATATATTTTAATGATAGATAACATTTTTATAAGCAAGCCAAGAGTTTTGGTTTGTATTTTACTCAGTTATGCTTCCTGGCATCGGTGTTTGGTTAATAGCAGCTTCATACAGTAAAAATACAAGTAATACCAGATTGTCATTGTCTAAATTCTGACAGAAATCTCACTATTTTATCTAAAGTTATCACAAATTAATTATAATATTTATGTAAATTTTCAAATATTTTATCAATGAACTGTTGGCTAAATTTAAGCAGTGGAACATAATAAACATGTTTTGTTACTAAGAAAAAGGTTAACTGCTGAACCCAGATATACTCGAGGCTCCTCGTACATTTGTACATCAGTTGGTAATGGCTAAGCCCAAGCAGATCTTTAAAATTCTGACCAGCACTGTTGTTTATAATGCAGTGTTTGCATAATAAAGTCATGAATTTAACAAATTGTACCAAACCAAGGCATGTTGTTGCCACTAATAATTCTTTAAGCAGTACCCTATACAGGTAGTGGCATCTAGGTCAGATCATTGTGACACAAACAGGCATGTTGGTAACTGTTTAATTCTAGAAGAATACATTAAAAATAATTCCACTTAATTTCACAGGTATTGACGAGGCATCCTGTTTCTAGCACATCAACTTAATTTGAAACACTAAAAAAGAATATTGATGTGTATAACAGTCTTGGCATCAGATGATATCATTTAGAGTTAGAAATCAATAGCAACCGAGATTGCCTTTGGTTGATGGACTCAAGAGTTGAAATATAAAGCCCTGGATTTGATTATTCCTGTGATTTATATTAGTTTAATTTAACGGAAAATAAAAAAAAATTGAAATTGATGGACTATCTTTAATGTAACAAGTAAGCATATTTCATAAAATATCATTTTTTCATATTCACAAAGTATCATCATAAATCCATTGTTTTAAATTCATGGCTTTATGTTTCAAATGTTCTGTCCTGATTTCTTCAGCACATAATACTTAAAGAGTCACCATTTTGCAGTCCTTGTATTCTGGAGTTCTAGTTTAATAGACGAGAGAACCATATAATTCTGGAGTCACAATTAGGTTTTATCTCATCTGGTTTCTTATATAAATATAAGCAACCAGAAAAAGTGACATAATATTGAAATTACCAATATGAACAATAATATATGAAGGTATTCAAGTTCAAGATAATAGAAATATAGTAAAACACAGTAGAAAAATTGATTATGTTTTGCATTTGTACCAGATGTGTTGCCATGTTCTTCATATTCATTATTTATAAGTTTAATATCAATTTCTATCACTCATTTTTTATAATTCCTGTTTTTAAATCTTATTACATTTTGCTACTTCATAAACTATCTGGGAATTAATGGGAGGTAACTACGTATAGCATCACATAAGATGGGTGACTATTGTAGTCAGTTTGACTTCAATATTAAAATTAAAATGCTATTGTGATAGATATACTTTCAAAATTTCTGGGGGTGTCATTGAAATGTAAATGTTGGTCTAAGCTAAACACATTAAAATGTTGGACTAAGCTAAACACATTTAAATGCTTTTTGATTGTATGAAGAACATTGGTAACTTTAAATGTTTTAGAAGTTTCATTTGAATATAATTAGTCATTACGTTTTGTCACAATATTTGTATGCTCTGTTATGCATTAGCTATTGGGTTGATAAAAGAATAAAACTCTTTTTCCTTTTAGCTAAAAGCATAAAAGCACACCTCATAAAGTATGTTTTTGTTTATATTACATGCAAAGGTTTATTATGCATATAAAAATATATTGTAAACAAAATTGTAAAATATACAAAAACATTTGTAAAATATTCTAACATAAATGTTAAAAGCCATAATAGAATGATAAATATGGTTCTGACAAAAACAATTATTTTCAAATTACATTAAACTAATTAAATTTTATTGTTTCAGTTCTTTTTATTATTGAAGTTGTTAAAATTAAATGTTATTGTATGAGCTGTCACATGCAGAAATTTATATCTTGACATTATGTCAGAAATTTAACCACATGTGAGCCAATTTATTTATATATTTATATATAAAACCATTGATTGATTTCAATTGCTGCATATTAACCACATGAGTAAATTAATCTGATTTGCTGTTCACATGCATTTAAGATGTGACTATTGAAATAATGGTTTTCAAAAAGAAATCTCTCACATGCAGGTTGATACAGCTTAATACTTGAGACATAACTATAAAATCTGAGATTTGGTTTTTGAAGTTATTAATTATTTGGGTTTGCCAAGTTGTAGCTTTCTGCATGTGACGGCTCATGTTGGATTTTTTAAATATTATTTTCTAGCCAAGACAATATACCAAGAATTATAATTCTTTAATGTCTATATTCTGACACTCATAAGATGATCACAAGTTCCTGACTCATGATTTTAATTGGGAACTTGAAGATTTTGAAAAACTGGAATCCTTTAGGATTCCTTTATCTAAAATGTCTGAGAAAGCCTGTATCTTAAAATAATTGCTAATATTAACAATTATTATTTTGTAATTATTTTGTAAATAAATGTATATAACCCTTTTTTATTAAAAAAAATATTTTCTTGGTGCTTTATTTTGACTACTTTTAATGCACATTTTGTTTTGTGTTTTGTTTTAGATTCAGGAACTGCTTTCCTGTTGTTCATTACTTTTATTATGTATTTTTTGTTGAATTATTTGTTCTGCTTTTATTTGTTTTATTTTATTCAGTTTCACTGAATTTCATTTCTGTTCTTTTTCTTCTTTTTTTGTTTCTTGTACCCTGTAGGCTGGCTCTTTGAATACTAGAGTGGATACTGCAAATACCCGGGCTACAAGAATTCTTCAGAAAAAATAATATCTTTTGGAGATCATACAAACCTGACATTCCCTAGTCATTGGACAGACATTTTAAGCACAGTTACTCTGTAGAATTGTTCTTTAACCGAGTCAATGAACAACCAACAAATACATTTGCCAGAGCAGAGGAATGGAATCACTGTTGATATGGGACCATTTTATCATTTCTATTGTTCAGCAATGATGCACATTATGTAGTAATGTAAATGTATTTGTCATTCTTTTGTATTCTAACTTCTAGAAAGAGTTCATTTAGCGCTTTAGAAAAAAGAGGTGTGTTAACTCTTTTAAAAAGTATCATTGCATGTTGTTCATATTTGGTTAAGTTCAGCAGATGTCATACTATTTTGAAAATCCTGAATCTTAACATTTATTTTTGAACTACGTAGCATGTTTTTATAAACCTAAAACATATTGTTGGTCTATATTTCAGTGACAGTGCAATAATATTTGGATTTTGCAATATATAGCATATAAATTTATTCTTTTTTAAGACAGCTAGTTTTTGTTATTGAAGGATTTTTTTGGTTGGTTGTTTTGTAGCAATAAAACAGTTTGATATAAACACCTACACAAGCAAGTCTGCACTTTGTTATTCTAAAACTTATGAATAGCTTAATTGATGATAATAAAACTTAGTGTAGACTTCTATAGTGACCGTCCTTCATTTTAGAAGTTTTATTTTCCGATTCATTAAAATTCATAAATGCCTGTGATATGTAGTTGCTTTAAATGTTTTCAATATCTAACATAAGGATAGCTGAATCAATTAGAATCAAACTTTTATCCACTAGGTTTGTCTTTTCATTACATAAAACATTCATTAACATTATCATAGAAAATAAAAATTTGTTAAAAATACAGTTTTATCAATTTTTAAAAAACATTTTATCATAGGAATCTAACCAAGTGTTATAGATTTTAAGGTCTGTTCAATATGACTCTAAAGGCATCTTTCACTGAAGTATTATCAACTTACTGTGTTATCAAACTACAGAAAAATGTATGGCAATAAAAGCCTTTCATTATTTAATAGGAAGATATTTTGTTTCTAATTTCTTTAAAATGAATCCTTGCATCCAGGTTAATGTAACTTGACTGTTCCTATGGCATCCCGATGTTGTCCAAAGGCTCACTTTGGTCTCTGTGAGATTATGGGCTTTAAATTGTTTATCTCTAAATAAATCGTCTCACATTATGAAAGTATGAAATTTTAGTTTGCATATGACGAATTTATCCTAAAATGTTTTTGCATTTCATAGCTCTTTACCAATGATTTCTTTGAAGAAGGTTGTGATACTATATCGCTAGTTCCAATCTGTTTCAAGGAGTAAATAGTTGTTTTCTTTCAAAACACAGTTTAAATACAGTTTATTATTATTAACTGTATCCCCACCCCCTCCCTCTTAATCGTTTTATCCCTCTTGTCATTCCCTTCTTCCCAATGGTATACCTGTATATACTATTTTGGTCCCCCAGTATTCTATATTGTAGACATTAATGTTAACATGAAGAACTGTGTGAATATTTTACATAATTTAAGCTATAGCATATGTTAACATATAGCAATATGTTGATTTAGACTTGGTATTGTAATTTTTTCTTCATCTAAGTATTAGTGTAAAATTAATGTGTTAATCAGTTGTGTAGTTATGAAACATTCTATTTATTATGTACATATGTGTGTATTTTTGCTGGTTTTATTCCATTAAGCTATAATAAATGGTATAATAATTAATTTTAGGAAAAAAGAGTGATACCTAAAAGTATTTGTGTGGTCTATTGGAAAGGTCTTTTGAGTTAACTGGCTTTCATTCAATACAGAAAAACACTATGCTTAGAATATATTGTCAGATCTTATCAGAATCATTATTTACAAAATATAAATGTGGCTTCATCAATACTGACACATTTTGTGAGCATCAGCTAATGTTTATTACTATGTTCACAGACGTGACAGAGTAAAACTGCTCAAAGTTTCTTGAGGTATGCCCGTGCTGTACATGGAGAAACGTCCTGTCAACAAGATTCAAACTTAAATTTCTTATCTAACTATACCGTGTGTCTTTACTTTGTACTTTCATTTTATTTTAACACCTCAGAGCTTGCTTCCTAATACTTTAATATCACAAAATTTATTACCAAATTCAGTTTGCCCAAAACAAAACGGGCTATTTTTATGATGCCATGTTTTTCTCTTATATGCAGGTAATGCTTGAACACTTGCATTTAACAGAAACTGACTTCATAAATTCAGCCCAACCAGTTTTTGTTTCACAGAAAATGTTCTGTTGGTTTTTAAAATGTATATAAAGGTCACACTTTAATAACTTATCATCTGTCATTCAAATACATGTAACATTCTTTTCAGTTTCATAGATATTTTACCATCTTAATTTTTTAGCAATATTTGTGAATCATGAAATTGTAAATAGTTGTATAGTTCTACTGGGATTGAGAGAGATTTGAAATAACATGTATTGCTTGATGTTGGGTGGCAGGAACTTCCTCAGAATGCTGTTTGGTCTTGGGGTAAATGACTATCATCTTGCTGGTTCTTCGTGGCATTATGCTGCATCTTTCATTGAAATAATGCGCCTGAAAGATGGATCACGCAAGATTGGTTTTATTTGTGTACTGTGTAATATTCATTATCTCACAAATATTGAGTCATTTTAGAGTGTATGGTATATTTATTCATAGGAGTAAATCATGTTGAAAGCTCATCTGTGAACAAAGTTTTATTTGTTATTACGTTTAAAATATTTATTTTACATTATTTTAAACAAGTTGTTATTCCCTATTTTCATAAATAACAAAGGGAAAGTATGATTTTGACTGTATGTTCATTTATCCAAAGATGTTTGTTTCTTTGAGTAACTTGTTCTGTTTTTCCAATACTCATAAATATATGTATGGATGCTATTTGTGATTTACATTTAATAGGTAATGCATGGATGCTTCTCTAGTTGTATTATACCATAAGGGCCGTTGAATTAACTGTACTTAACTCTTTTCCTCTTATTTCAACATAGAGGAAACAAGTTTAGTACCCTACACCTATTCTTGATGGTGATAAAGTATAAAAATATGGACTTTTAGCTTAAACTAGATCTAGACTTTATAATGCCCTACGAATCATGTGCATTTAGAAGCCCAGACTTAAAGTGAGTCAGATTTTAATATAAGCATGAGCTGTGGATTATGAGAATGGTCAGTTAGCTAGATGGGCATTGACCAGTTTGTGGTTCAGTTTTGATATTTACTCATATTTCTGTTTATTTCATACTCATGCATTTTGAAATGTTACAATATATATTTCCCTAAAACAAAACTTGAAATTACTTAAAGTGCAGTCTCATGTAGATTTGTAAGATTAGTGCCATATCCTTGAGCGCTCACACTTTCTTGTGTTTGTTTATCGTGTTTTTCTTCCTGAACTCGTTATTATATAGCGGACACTACCATGTTGTTTTCTGATAATATCCTTTGTTATTTCAGTGTAGTAAGATAAGGTAAACTACCCATTGATACCAGGAACCAGATATGTGCATACCATTAATTTTTGGTTCTGGAAATAGCAAAACGAAAAGTCAATTTATGTTTTAATTAAAAGATAAAATTATTTTTGTTAATTCTTTTTTTTATTCAATATCGGTAGAAATATATTTGAATATTTAATAGTTTTATGGATAAAATCTTGTTATTTTTGTTGCTGAGCAACCATAAAATATTTTTGAACATATAATTAAAATTGAAAAGTATGGTTCTTTGGTGTGATGTTCTGATGTTACCGGTAATAATGTACATTTTCCATCCTTGATTTAGAAGCAATCACCACATTGCTCAGCACTCCATCTCTTAAATATTCATACCAGTGTCATCCAATCCATACTAATTAATTTTATACAAAATTTATAACACGTTTACAATCAATATATTTTTTCAATAACATCCCTTACACCGTACTTTTCAGAGTATATACATTTAACTTGATTGTTTGCATTCAATCAAGATAAAGTAACCCTATTAACTACACAATATAAGCACAGGTGTATATAACACTTTAATTTTAGCACAAAATGTGTATACTAGTGCTATGCATGACACAAAATAGAGATCTATATGTAGATACAAGTAACTTCCTGTTTTCCATTTCTTTGTTCATTGCATAATTGTCATATTAATGGAATAAGCACAGCTATGACCTTTACTGGTGCACTGTATAAAATGACATCTACTTAAATCAGATTGTTTTTATGGTCCCAAGAATAACACATTTTGTTAGTCCCATTTGCATCCAGTTTAGAGTCTTGTGTTCTTTTATTGACATTCACTGAAGTGTTTTGTTTTATTATCAAATGACTTACTGAGCTGAAATAACATGGATGTTGTTAGAAAATGATAAACATTCTACTTCAGTTATTTTTTTCTTGTTAGTCTGATGATAAAAACATAACGACTCATGCTTCTAAAACCAAATTACAGAGTTACAAACTCTAAGTTCAAATTGCATGTTAAAAGTCTAGACTTTAAGTCTTATGTTGAGACTTCCTGTAATTGTAGAGCAGGTTTTGTTGTTTTCCGTAGTTTATTGCCACAAATAAAACATACATTTTAATGAATACTTTTCTCCATTCGTTTTGTAGTGTTAACATTATTTTTCATCCTTCCTAATTTATGCTACATCTGTATATGATATTACACTGCATATTAAACAATGGATGACATTCCAGTCTTTAGTTTTTATGCATTAGTATCTGCTTTCCATTCTTTAGTCTGACATTTTTTTAATCATTTATTTATTGAGAAGTGCACAGAAACAACCACTATGCTATGACCACTGTTATAACCTATGAATGAGTAAGCATTTGTTATTTTATAGATATATTTATATATATTTGTATGTGGTTTTGCTCAATGATTTTAATTGTACAGTCAATGATTGAAGCAAACATTTAATATGACTTACGTACTAATTAGTGTTTCACAGGTTCATTTGTAACTGTTATTGTTGGCAGATCTGTCATGATTTTACTTTTGGCTTTGCAGGTCAAACAAGAAGTAAAAAAAAAAGTATTGTTTTCCGACTAAATGTTATGCCTGAAGATTGTTTTGATTTAGTTAATCCAAAAAGTGAATAATTTATTTAAATTTGTTATTAATGTTTTTATCTATTTTTAATGTTAAAGAATTATACTAGGATACATTAGTAAACATTTTTATGATCTCAAATCACCAATAGTACAAAATGACCTGTATTGAGAGTTTATCAGTTTCATGTACTGTTTAGATGTTTGATATCCTTCTAGGTGATTTTTCAATGCAGGTTTGACAGTATGATTGGTCCTACAAAATGTTTTTTTGGAAAACCACATTACTTTTTAAAAAAAGGGCAGATCCTTTTTTCTTTTCTTTTTTAAATTGATATTTCAATAAATTTTGGTTTGTTCAGCATAAATTTGGTATTACCAGTAAAAAAAAAATAATAATAATATTGTATCAAATTCTTAATTTACAATACCTAATTTTGTTTAAGAGCGTTTCCAGAAATACATCTCATTATTTAGCACAGAGTGTATCAGGGGTGGATCCAAGGAATTTAAGCAGAGGGGGTCCAGTCTTGGTGGGGCGTGTTACTGATGTGTCCTTGGCCAAAACCTCATAATCGAAAAACCGTTGGTCACCATTAGCAGGGGGGAGCCCGGAATCTCTCGACCCTCCCTGGGTCCTCGCTTGTGTATGTTGAACTATTTTCACTCAACAATTTATAGCTTCAAAGTCTTGAGAATGCATTCAAATTGTGGTTTGCTGACATGCATTTTGTTACTGTTAGGACAAGCTACACTAGTCAAGCTTTACAACAATCTTTACAGACTATTGAGGTTAAATAACTACATGTATGTGTACAGTGTTGCTGGTATTTTGTTCATTCATGTATTGTTAATGTAGCTTGTTTACTGTTATAGGAACATTTTGTTGCCATAATTGTTCTTAGATTCTTTTAATATCAGTTGAATTATAAACTGATTGTATAGAAATAATGTGGAAATATTGATTTAATGTCTGGAAAATGTAGTTATTTGTCTTGAATTGCATCACATTTATAATGTTTATCATGGAAGGTATTTTCAATTTGTACATTCAATAGGATTTTCAGAACATAAAAGTAAAAATATTTAAGGAGCTGTGTGTAGGATCAATTATTTAATTATTATTTTAAATACGAAAATAATCTATTGTCCTTGTGTTTACATTTTAGTATCGGTTTTTTTTTCCCAATAAAATAAGATAAATATAGTTTGCTTTGATTGAGAATTTGTTTTTGAAAACAATTTAGAATGTAATTGTTTCATAAATGTTTTTTATTACTGATCTAAAAGGGTTATTTAATGTTTTAGTATGAATTAATGTACAAAATGTAGGTGCAGATATGTCAGCTTGTGTCTAATTTAATGATTTGTCAAATTTGTTTTTTAATTTGAGAAATGACATAATAACAAGATCTCAGCATGATGTTCAATGTTACATGTATTGATTAGAGAAATTTCTGAGACTGTCATTGTAATGATTTGAATAAGGTGAATACTTTATAAAATATTTACAACACATTCTGCAGTTAAAAGTTCACAAAGAACTTTTTTTTTTTTATCAGTTAGATGAGTAATTACTTTTCCTAATTGAAACCTAAAATTAATTGTATTTTATCCTATAGTTTAAAAATTTATTGTTAATTAGAAGAAGAGAAAAAAGTATTTAATTATTTATGATGTAAATAAAACACTTCTGCACTTAGAGGTATGAATTTTGTGTTAATGAGTAAAAAAAATTTGTATTATGTCAATGCTACTTATGCAGTAATTGTGATTTAAAAAAAATTTTTTTACTAAATTAAACTACATGCAATTTGTATGGTTACTGTAATTTCTAATTAGCAAAATCTAAAAAACTGAATAATTTAAAAACAAAACGGTACATTTTTTTTTTATATCTTTAATTGCAAGCACTCTTGAATAATTTATTGTTTAAACCATGAGTTTGCAAGAGGTGAGCACCTTTTGACCCATCAGTGGCATCAATTATTAAGTCATTGAGTTAGTGTCTTTACCAAAATCATAAATTGATTTACTACACAGAACCAAAAATTGTAGCTAAAAATTTTAAAAGATAAAATGACAGCTTCTTAATAAATCTGATACCACATTCTTGAATTAACACATGATAAAAAAAAACCAACAACATGCAAAATGATAATTGAAGATTTCTTCCATTCCTCGTTTTGTACATTCTTGGATAAAGGTTATTTCCTAGATAATTAAGATGTCTTTCATTACATTGTATAGGTTAGCAGTTGTGGAAGCCATAAATGCAGAAGATTACTATGCCATTCTTATCATGCTTGAAGTGTATGTTCACAATTCAAGAATAAAGTTTCTCACAGTGTTCATGTGTTATCTTTATTCAGTCTTGTTCCAGTCAGTGGTCCATCACTGGTGTATCAATAGTGGTATGTGATGTCCTGTCTGGGAAAGATCACTTGCTGCTAATTGGAAGGAGTAGCCCATGTGGCAGTAGCAGGTTTCCTCATGAGTCCAAAATACCAGGGCCCAGTTGTTCAGAGCAAGATTAAGCTAACCATGGGTTAGTTGAATATTTCAAAACCAAATTATAGATCATTGCAAATAGTAATTGAAGAGATATGTTAAAACTTAGATTATTATAGCCTAAGATATCTATAAATAATCTAATCGGAAGTATATGAACTTTCTATGAAGATATTTTAAAGAGAAATATTCACCTACCCCATGGTTAGCTAAACAATGAACAACTGTGCCCAGGATTTTAATACCCATTACTTGCTGGTAGACAATGTTCTGGATTATTGTTAAATATTTTTTTATTCAGTACTGTAAATCATGAAAATAATGTGTCATGAAATGCATATTTCATGGCATCTTTTTATTAATGTGTCTTCAATTCTAAAACCATTTCAGAGTTAGATAAAACAAAAATGTTTCTATTAAATTAAATGTCTTGTGTAGTCATTGCATTTTTACTTTATTCGATTTTTACTCATGTTGATTTTATAATTTACATTATTACTTCTGATGATGGCCAAGGTGAAGGATGTAAAAAGATAAGAGCAAGTAGTTGAACATTCTTTTCATGGACAAAAGTCTGATGATGTGTACATGTTAACATTTTATCAGTCATCCAGGTTATGCATAACATCTTGCCTAACAAATAAATAGATCATTCATCGAGTGCCATTTAAATCTTGTGTGAATCATTCATCTCCAAACGCCATCATCCTTGTTGATCCAGGTGCAGCTACTTCACATACTCGAGCCTGGGTTTGTTTTGAGAGACAAGATTTTGATGGGAACAATGTGAAGCTAAGTTATGCAAGGGGGTTTGCGAAAATGTTTAAATACAGACCCCCTTTAAAAATATTTTGGTATGTTTTGGGCTCATTAGTATTTTTTTTTTTTTTTCCTCCTTAAAAGGAAAGAAACATCCACTTTGATAGCAATACAACAGAAATGTTTTAAATCACATTTAAAAAAATATTTGTAATGAATAATCTGCTAGGTATAAGTCTGATAGGTAATTGAAATTGACCATCTCGTGATCAGAAGAAACGTGCTACCACCACATAAGCTATACTTTGCAGGTAGCAGAAAGGGATTGTTTATATGCACTTTCCTACAGGCAGGAGAACACTTACAAAGGCCTTTGACAAAAATTATTGACCGCTGTCAGTGCAAGTGATGTACACCTTTACCTACCCATTGAGCTTTGCAAAGCACTATAGGTTGGAGACGATATCGAGATTAAAAATCTCATTCCACAGCCTTTAGGAATGACGTGAAGCCAAGTGGGGGAAGGGGGTGGGGGGGGCAATGATGGATAGATTACAAACTCTTAAATCAGATTTTGGTTACAATGGCAAACAATGTAAAAAAAGGCTCAAAAGTATGGGGGATGATAACATCTGAGATTTGATCCCAGTATCTACTTGCCATGAATCTAACAGCTTAACCACTTTACTACCAGCGTCAGTCTGTTTCCAAGTAAAGGAAAGGATTGTTTAACGACACCCCACCACACTTTAAATAGATCTATTTTTATTCAGTGGTTATTTGGTGTCAGACTTCTTTTGTGACTTACGGTTTTTAGAGAAAAAGTTGCCACATAGGCTACTCTTTTCCATTTAGTAGCAAGGGATATTTATATGTGCTTAACCCACAGACAGGACAGCCCATCTCTCGACCTTTGATAAACTAGTTGTAGACCACTGGTCGGTGCAAGTGGCATACACCTAACTAATGAGCATTGCAGAGCACCCATTCTGGGTTGGAGCTGGTATCAAGATTTAAAATCCATGCCTTGATTGAGTTTTGATCCCAGTACCTACCAACCATGAGTCTGATTGCACATCCACTTCACCACTGGTCTATCTCAAAGATCTGAAGACTAAAAGGTGTTCGTCTATTACAGATGTTATGTACATGTATATGCGTGCATAATTATACTAATAGAGAAAACTAGTTTGCCCAGGAGCACCTACTCGCAGTAATGTGTATCTTTGATGAGTATATGAATAATAACAAACCTTTGACAAATACGGAGTTTGGTTCAGCGTTCCAGAAGCAAATAATGCTGAAAATTCATAAAATATGAATGCCCAATGAGAGTTATTATATAGTTGAATTTAAAAAACAATCCGTAAGTGAACTGGTAAAATGGCTCATTGCCAACTGTAAAAAAACGGGCGAAAATCTGTTCCTGAAAGTTGGGGGGACGGAACACACCCTTGTCCAAAAAGTGGGGGAGGGGGGCGGACCATCCCGCTGTCCCTCTTCCATCCCCCACAATTATAGATCACTTGTGTACTTCCGTATATTTGCGCTAAAACCACATGGTTTAAAGTGTTTCATTGATACAATAAAGAGAAATACTGGTAAAAATTATTATTTAGGCATTTTAATTTCACTGAAATTTTCGGTTTTTCTATGCAAAAAGTGGGGGGGGGGGGTAATAATATAGGCGTCCCCCCTGTCCCTGGGATTTACGCCCATGGTAAAAAATCTAGTTTTACCCTAAGATAGTGTTTCATCATGACAGCATAACTGTTAAGTAACAAAAGGTAGGTTTATAATTTTTTGTTGTACAAAACAAAGTTGGTTATACCCCAAAACGGTATCATGTTTCTGACCTATTTTCCATATGATTCTGCTAAGATATCGCATTTTATTCAGATTGTTTTACTACCATTGCAAAGTACTTAAATTAATAAAAAAAAATTATCATATTCAGAATAGTATTTCTATATAAGATAATGAAATATTTTCCAAAGCCTTAATCTCCAGATCACTAATCAATCGATGTAATTACGTTACGGACATACACCAAGGTCGTAGCTACATTGTCGCACTGTAAGCACGTGCGAACAATTTCTGTCATATTTTTTCAGTAATAAATATTTTATTCTTAAAAATATGTGTGTTTTTTTATTCATTGTTGAATTAATCACCGGCAAATTATGATGTTCAGAAACGGGAGCAGTCCCCCCCCCTCCCCCCATCCCAATATGAATTTCGTTCCAACTTCCAACGCCCCTGTATAATATGCACTTTTTGTGTAATACTGTACAAGACGAGAAAAACATTTGACGTTCCCACCTATTATGGAGTGCGGCGTGCCTACTGCATGCTGCCCTTTGTCATACAGACATCTTATACTTACAATTTTTATACTTCTGACTACGCCCCTGGTTACAATGCTGAAATCAGTTTTCAAGACACAAATTAATATAACGTAATTTAAACCACATTATAATTAATCCTTTGATTAAATTCTGATCTTAAAAGAATTTTAAAATAAATTTAAAAAAAACCCGTTTAAATACAGTTTATTTTCACGTTTGCCATATTAGGCTCTACTTGAGGAGATGAAACCCATCTTTGAGGTAAATTTTTCAAATGTTAATACTTTGATCATAAAACTTAACATAGATAGTTTCATTTTGGTAATTATTCATATCCATTCATGAGCTATTTAAAACTGGACACTTTTATCATTCTGTGTACCAAAAATAGACTGGCGGCCATTTTATAATTATTTTTTTCGATGGGCTCATCTGTGTAGCTATATATATGTAAGCCTAAGGAGTGGAAATTGTTGTACACGTTCATGCAATAATTTACGCAGTCTTTGTAGGTATACTTATTATACATGTAGGTCCATTTTAATGACATTCGTGAGAACCTAACGGCCATACGGAGAAAAAAAATGTGTGATAATATTTTACATAAATATATTAGATAACCAAATGGCCACCGTAACTGGGGCGCCAATACATTGTCCAGAAGCCATTAAAGAGAAATACTGGTAAAGATTATTATTTAGGCATTTTAATTTTAATTTCACAGAAATTTTCAGTTTTTCTAAGCAAAAAGTGGGGGAATAATTATATAGGCGTCCCCCCACCTGTCCCCCCTCGGGATTTACGCCCATGTTAGAAAGGTTGTTTCTGTTATCTGCTCCAATTTATCGTGTGGTGTGGGGGATTATATATAAATATAATTTTGAGCCTATATAATTCCTGCTATTAAAAGAAATTATAACATTATAAAATTACTTTTGTGCCAATTTTGATGGGGGTTTTCTCCACATTTTGAAGATTCTTGTCATTAAACCGTGAAACACTGTCAAAACGCAACATTTTTTTCTTTACTGTAAATTATAATAATATAATTCAATATAAAGTAAAGAAAAAAAATGTTGCGTTTACACATCTCCCAATATGAATAATTAAAGAATTTTTTAAATGTTGACTTTGGTTGAAGTTTCATTACATAAACTTGACTACCAGTGGTAGATGTTATATAAACACATTCTTTTATCCGTACAATGATTAATTATGTTCTGAACATGATCACAGAGAAGTTAAAGTTCAGCACAATAAAAGAAATAGTTAAAGCTGGAGCAGAATGAATATAGCTCAGTAAAAAAATAGGCCTATATGAAACACCAATTTCAGTGCTTGTACAAAACTCTATCTACACTATGCAGAGTTCAAGGGCTGGATAGGTAAATCATTAAAAGTATCTGTACTTCTAAATCACTGTTCAAACAGTTAGAACGCCAGGTGTTTGCAAAAGTTAAGCATATAATTATTCTTCCTCACTAAAGTGACCACTGGAAAGCGGAAGTTATCTGTTTTATCAAAATATTCATAATAATATTACAAGGAGGGTTTAGGGTGTTCAGACCCACTTTCCTACCATTTTGTTTTATTTCTTCCCTTATATTATCAGTGGCGGATCTAGGGGGCACAAGGGTCCACCCCCTCCTAAATTATGGGATTATAACATTTTTAAAAATTATTATTTTTAATTTTATTATTATTTATTTTAACGTTACAGAATCCGGCATCATAGTATTGCCCCTACTCATTTAAATGGATTTTCCGAATACGCCACTGATTACCTTCGACACGTAGATCCCTTTTCAATTATAATATTTAAAAACAAAATTCCTTTCTGCATTGCTATTAGTTGCCTTTTCTTAAAAAAAACCTATATAATTTATCAGTGTTGAATAAACCCATCGTGTGGTAATAATAATAACGTTACACAATTAATAGAAAAATTGCAAATGATAAAACTATGGCGTGAGATTTTAAAAACATTAGTGACAAGAGTGATCTCCCATCGCATAATCTTCAATGCATGGTCGAAAATAAAATCGTTGAAATGTCGAGCTGCAGTGAAATTAATTCTGGTGGCGACGTAAATCAGAAGATTGAAATAAATAGTGATCAAAACAACGTCGATGCCATCAGCGAAGAGGACAAAAAGAAGGCAGAAGAAATTAAAGAAAATGCCAACTCATATTTTAAAAGTAAGCTCATAACAATGTTGTTCAAACGTGTCCAAACTATTCCTGATAAACACGTGATAATAGTGATTGGTCTGTACTGTTGCAGACTGTCACTGTGTTTATGATTGACAACTTTTTGGGATAAAATATGCGACCGGACAGAGTGATAATTTTGCTGTGATTAATGTTTCAAAAATGAAGCAACACCTAACTGGATATTGGAATAATTTTCAATAAATTAATTTTTGGTAAAATATTCACCCAAACCCCCTCTCAATAGATAATTTAAAAACAAATTCTAATAAACTTATACTTAGTCATTAATTTAGGGTTATGTTAGCTTATTCGTTTTAGTAGCCTGCATATAAATGATATATAAATTATATTGGTTATTGTGTATCAGTAATAAACACCAGATAAAAATAAATAAGAACATTGAAGTTAAATTAATAAAATAGTGAATAATGACACGTCATCCAGTAATCATTGTAGCCATGTAAAAAACTTGTCAAATATCAAAATTTAATTTAACATGGAATAATATGCAGTTATGTTTTAAAACGTATAGTCCCTTTGACCTAATTAATTTCCAAACAAAGAATTAATTTTAAATATAAACATTTGATTTGTCCATAGAAATACTTCAT
>JAULBS010089945.1:0-17578 GCA_032355785.1 Symmetromphalus regularis | reverse complement strand
ATGATTGACGTCCAATAGCCGATGATAAAATATAAATCAATGTGCTCTAGAGGCGTCGTTAAATAAAACAAACTTTACTTTTATGTACGATGAGAGCGGGATATAGCTCAAACGGTGGTAACGTGTCCGCCTATGAACCCATCGGTAGTCGGATCGATCCTTCTCAGTTTTAAATAAAACAAACTTTATTTTTTATTTTTTTTAATGTAGTTATGTACGACTACCGTACACGTAGCCAATCATTTAACAAGCAACTACTTTAGGTTTACACGATTATTGTTTGTATAGACCACAGTGATCGAAACACTCAGCAGCGAAGGTGGCCGCAATCAGGGAAAGATTGTCCACATAAAACATTAACGAAACGAAAACACTGCATAGGTGCGGAGGTTTTTGTTTTTTATATTATTCATATAGTTTTGTTGTGTTAATAACTTATGCTGTATGTTACATGCATTGTTAGTTTTTACCTGTTATCGTAGTTTTATAATTTTCGATTTTCAAATTGTACGTGGACAGATAGGACAGCCCCTAATTCAACATAGTCCGTCTAGCCAAACTTCATTCAATTACATTCCACGATCTATGAAGAGGACAGTACCCGGATCCTAAGGGAGTATTGAGAAAGTTGATTGTTTACGTTAATGTTTAAATATCTTCAACATTATTTAAAAACAAGAATTATTAGAATAGGGTGTGGATTCCCACTTTATAACCATAGGGGTCACTGTCGGATGAATTACTCACCTCGGGTCCGTATGTTTACCCCAAGACACTCCAAACTACCCCAAGACACACCAAACTTCCCCAAGACACTCCAGAAATACCCCAAGCCACCCATAAATTATATAAAAAAAAATAAAAAACCCAGTTGTTACCATTGCATCAAAATTATATTCTCAAAAGATGTTCTTGATAATACATGTCAGTAAATGTGTAGATGCTTCATATAATTAATGAACATGTATACAATGCGCTTTACACGTCCAATCACTTAGACCTCGTGAAATTTGTTATTTTCATCTTTTTTTTATTTTCATTTCCTGTGAAAAAAAAAAAAAATTCACTAGCTCTAAGTGATTGGACTATTTACAAATACACTTTAACTTCACAGTAGTGGTACAAATATATATATATATATATATATACACACAAATATATACAAATATATCCATTCGTTACATAGTTTCAACCAATAAAGGACAATGTTAAGTTACTTATTTCATTTATAAATAATGCATACATGAAATAAAAATAAAAAAACAGATCATCAAACACACTTTAACTTTACAGTAGTGGTACAAATATATGTCCTATGAGCAAATATATTTATTCACTAATAAATAGATAGCATGTCCGTGATCATGTATTAGATTAGTGCAGCATTACTAAACTTTTCAGATCATCACTTTCCTTTCCATACAGCAGCAGTACAGACACACACACACACACACATACATACATGTATGTATATATATATACAAATTTTTATATATCCATACGTTACATATTTTGAAACAATAAAGGACAATGTTAAGTTACTTATTTCATTTATAAATAATGCATACATGAAAAGTTCAGTTTCAGTTTACTTTACTAATACACCCTTTGTACCTGCTTAATACTTAGTATTAATAATTATCCACATAGTTGATGTTTGTATCTTGACAGGAATGAGTTAAACATGGCTGCTATACCAGTATTGATGGCTATCTACACCGATGATTCGGTTGAGGTACGGTATTCTGATGGCTCTCAGCTCGAACTCTCTCCATGCGGTTCCGCCATGAAACACTACAAGCCAGATCACGATGCGCACCCAATTTCAGGTGAGAGACTTTGAAAACTAGAGTTTTGAAAAAGAATTCATTTTTTTTTTATCTTCTAAAAGGTTATGATCTTCAACATAACATCTTAATGATTTGCTGAATCCAGTCTGAAATAACAAAAACAACTTGTATTCTTTCTTGTAAACATCCCTTTAAACTTCCTTGCATACTTTCCATGTGGTTTCACTAAAGAATTCTAAGTGATTTCACTCTTATTATATTTTTCAAAAATGGAGTTTTAGTAATCGAAACCATTGTTTTAAAATCATCAGATGTTGGTTGTCAAACATAATTCTCAAGACCGGCCCTGGTGGTGCAGTGGTTAAGCTGTCAGACTCATGGCTGGTAGCTACTGGGATCAAATCTTAGTCGTGGTTTTTAATCTCGATTCTGGCTCCAACCCAGAGTGAGTGCTTCTCATGGCTCATTGCATCCATTTGCACAGACATGTGGTTCACAAATGGTTTATCAGTTTTCTTGGTTTGTACTATCCTGTCTGTGGGAAAGATTATAAAAGCTCCCTTGCTGCTAATTGGACAGAATAGCCTATGTAGTGGTAGCGGGTTTCCTATAAAGACCATGAGTTACGAAACACCATATGTCTGATGCCTAATAGCTGCTTAATAAGCTGTGTGCTGGGTGTCATTAAACAGAAAATTATTTCTCAGATTATTTCTTGATGCATGCTAAATCCTTTCCTTTATTTCTCAGATTTGTGATGCATGCTAAATCCTTAGTAGAGCAGGGCACAATATTTCACGTGAACCGCCGTTCTGTTCGCGTGTCGGTTACGCAAAATTACATTTAAGCAAACAACAAATTGGTTACGTCGTTACCTGAAGACGTTCAGAAATTAAAACTTGAATACTTCACGATTACACAGACATACAAATATTCTGACAAATGTTTTAGACTGATTTTTAAATACTTGATGTGCAGCAAACCAGTAGACAACGTTATATTGCAACAGTTGTAACTTGCGACCACTCTAAACAAAAAAGGTTGAGTATAGAGTCTAGCCAAAAGTTTTAATGAAATGTCCACGGATACTATTACTATTTCATCTTTAGGAATATAATTATGCTGACATAATATTTGATTGCCTATAATTTTACAAATGCTGAAAACCATTTTAAGGTAAACAGGTCTTACAAAAGTTTTAAAATACCCACATCGCAGAATAGCTATAAAAAAAAAAATTGGGAACATCACCGTAGATAAAGTGAAAGTAGCTTGAACAGCACGAAGCGAAAAAAAGAATCTGAGTGTTCATTAAAAAAAAAAAAAAAAAAAAAAGACAGCTAATTATTTTATAAATTGTTTTCTTTTGTATTTTGTTTTAACTTTGAGCTAAAAGTTATGTATTTAAAACATAATTTCAACGTAACTTTGAGGTAACCAATCAGCTAACCCAGTGTATGAATCCTGAAAAAGTTGTCTTAATAAGTGGAATTTCAAGTAACTGATTTGATGATATTAAGTAATATTATGCTGATTAGAAAGTTGGTTAACTGTTAAAATATCTTTCATGTGAAATTTTGTACCATTAATATAGTTATTATCTTTCCTTATCTTGGATATTGGTACGTACAAACTGTATAACAAATAGTCATGTACTAGTATTTAGTTTGTTCATCTGGTTAAAAGTTTAATCATGTTTACAGGGAGTCAGTGCATACAGCAAAGGACCCGATTTGTCACTAGTGAATTTTGGAACAAGGTTCTTCACGCTGTCGACTTCCGAAACCGATTTGCTGACATGCCGTACGTGTGTGAAGAACTGATGCATAAAGATGACGTGATGGTATAATAAATATTTCACAATAAATCAATCTTTTTTAGACCATTCCCTCAAACACCAATTTTCATTTTAGGTATCATTTAGCAGTGATGGAAACTAACACTCACCCCTCACCCCATACAAGCAGAAATAGCTTGGGACGAGTAAAACGTAATCCTCTGGCCCTGTACAGTTGAAAGTTTGTTCACCAAAACATTTTTGTTTGGATTCCAAGTTGATTTATTGTCAACATACATTACCTGATCACAGAATTACTTCTAAGTTAAAACATATTCATTCTGGAACAGCTTTCTTGCAAAGGTTTGTCTTCCCAGAATAAAGACCTGGTGGTGCAATAGTTAAGCTGTTGGACTCATGACTGATAGGTACTGAGATCAAATCTCAATACCGGCTGCAACACAGAGTGAGTACTCGACAAGGCTCAATGGATAGGTGTAAGCCATTAGCACTACTGATCAGTGATCCACAACTGGTTTATCAAAGGCTGTGGTGTGTACTATCCTGTCTGTGGGAAAATGCATATAAAAGTTGCCTTGGTGCTAACCAGAAAAAACAGCCTATGTGCCAGTAGCAGGTTTCCTCTACAAACCATGAATGACGAAATACCATGTGTGTCACCTAATAACAGCTGAATAAACATTGTGCATCATGCATCATCATATTACTGTGGCGATACGATACCGGATCCACTTACTTGTGTATCAATTCATATTTTAACCATGTATCAATTCATATTTTAACCATGTATCATTTCATATTTTAACCATGTATCGATTCATATTTTAACCATGTATCGATTCATATTTTAACCATGTATCGATTCATATTTTAACCATGTATCAATTCATATTTTAATTCTGTATCAATTCATATTTTAACCATGTATCGATTCATATTTTAATTCTGTATCAATTCATATTTTAACCATGTATCATTTCATATTTTAACCATGTATCAATTCATATTTTAACCATGTATCAATTCATATTTTAACCATGTATCAATTCATATTTTAATTCTGTATCAATTCATATTTTAATTCTGTATCAAAACGGATGCATGCTGTACTGTAACATCTAATTGGCTACTTCCACCTAGTCAGCCAGTTGTAATTGATGTAATGTAAGTTTGTAGGCTTGTCTTCTGCCATGCATGTTGAGTCAACTGACAGAGATTGAAGTGGACAGAAAAATGTGTCTGCGTATGTCAAAGTCTTAAGATGTATTTCTACATTAAAACTGTTTTTCACTTTTATACGGTTTATTTATTTTTAAACCATTGCTCCTAGACTTCAACTTCTTGTTCTATGGGGAAAACAATTAAAAACAGTTTTGGTGGATTGTCCTCACCTTCAGCCTGTTAGAGATAATGTGTTTGTTAATGAAGGTGTGGTGGAATTATTCCTATTCCATCCACAGCTTATTATTAAGTTTTTAAAGGAGACAGATTTTTACAGAAAATTATTTTTTTCATGGACTTAGTTTGTTTCGTTAATATATTGTGTATACGTTTTGATATAATTGATTTGTTTGTATATATGTTTTGAAAAAAATAGTAGAAATGTTTGAATTAACCATAGTGTTACCCCCAATAGCTGATGTTTACTTTTGTGCTGGGGGGAGGGGGTCATTAAATAAATAAATGAGTGAATCAGGTATCACGATATACATGTATATTGTATCATGGATTATGTATTGTGATACATACCGTATTCTGAGGTACATGTAGGTGTATCATGACACCCCTACTGTGTATGTCGCATAAAATTGTGCAGACACAGCAAGTTGTATTTAGATGATTCGCTGACCAATTAAAGGTGGGAATTACACTTGTAACAAGGAACTAGAGTCAAAAGAGTAGAGAGTGGCAGATCGAAAGTGGCTGTTTGGCAATTTCTTAATCCGTACTGTATTCGCCAAATTCCATTTTAATTTGCCGAATTGGTGAACAACAACTTATACCCTGCTACTTGTATCCAAAATGAGTAGAATTACTGCAATATTGTGCCATATTTATAAAATCCATGTTTATTTTACATGCTTCTAAAATTCATTTGCTCGCTCATTTAACAAAAATACTGTTTACATATCAAAATGTTAAATATACATGTTTATTTCCTGCATACTTATTTTAACTGTTGATTGAATTGATTTGTAATATATTTTCAGTCCCTCTATGCCGATATTGTACAGTCTGCCTGGCCTAAAGACTGTGACAAAGCTAATGTGGAATATTTACCTGATGGCGGTGTTCGGATCTTCTCTACTGATGAGTATGCCAGTCTGCTTCTGTCACCTCACAGACAAGAGTTCACAGTGTGTTACTTAGCAAAACTCAACAAACAACCAACAAAAACAAACATACAGTCTCCATCGAAAATGTCTTCTTTTAATTTTAAAAATTCCATAGAAAAAGAAAATGGAACTCTATTGGGAAATGATCTGGATGACAACAATAAATCATTTACAGACGATGAAAAATTGCGTATGAGTCCGGGTTTAGGAACTGTTAATGCAATGTGTGCTGCTTGTCGCGTTTCGACTCCAACAGATGAACTTGACAACAAGTTTTATTCTGATGTTGAAATAACGCCATATGGGAAAACGGCCATTTTGAAATCAATAAACATCGAGCATATTCCTGTTCATGACTTGTCAAGCATCAGCAAAACGTCGTCAGAAGGTCTCTGTATAACAATCGACACAGATGCAACTTTAAACCAGGGTAATAGGTCGACAGAAAATCCACAACATACATGTGAACTGAAAGAAGATTCTATAAAACAAGGTTTTGATTGTGAAAATGTTTCTACAGGAGGAGAAAAAATGGAGAAAGGCAGGGAATGGAAGTGTAGTAATTTATTGACTGAAAATGTGGAGAATAATGACAATTGTTACAGCATGTCAAGCACATCGGATGCTAAGTGTCGCCATCTGTACTGCTGGGTGACACGTCATTTCTCTTGTAATGAATGTCCCCTGTCATGGAGTCACCCACTAAAACTTGCAACAGAAGCAGTTGTAAAGAAACCAAAAACAGGTATTCAAATAATTTTTTAAACATTTTAAAGTCTTAAAATAATATTTGTGGACTGATAACCAGTTAATGTTATGCAGACCTAGAGCAACTGATCTCAACTTCCTGCTCTGCTGAAAGACAAATTCCTTTCCTTTATCAGTGTTCGGTCATTGCAACTTCAATGGTAGGGGTGGTTAAATCTGTTGGGTCTGGTTTGATAATCAGTTTTTTATATTTTCCCCCATTAGATTTTAACATAATTTGGATCCCGCTTTTGATATTAAACATCATGACACTATCTTTGTTCCCCCTTTTTTATAATAGCTAGACCTGCCTCTGTATTATATGAGATACTATGTTGCACTTTTGCTCATTTCATCTTGCTTAGATGTTATTTCTTTCTGATAACATGTTCATCATTTACTGTTAATTACTGTATTGCTTTTTTCTAATTTATTCTGCAGGTAAAGATGAAGGCTGTGGCACTCCTGATATTGTTCCAGTGTTTAAACCTAGTCAACCAAAAATACCCGTCCACATCGATAAGAAGATGTGTGTGTTTACTTCCCTTCCCAGATCTCTCCCGCTGTCTTGTCCGTTCCAGCACAGACACAAGTGGACCACAATGGATGACTCGGAAACATCACAAGGACGGATAATTAAAGTTATCCTAGTGGATGGAGCAGTTTATAGGTAACCTTCCAGTAGTATTACACGGTATGCACCTGGGATTTTTTTGGCGGGCCAGTCACAGCAACACTTTGACTTGCCCCTACAACTTTTGAATGGCTCACAACCAAATTTGCATGAATGGATTCCAACTGCATAAAAAGTTATGAACCAAGTTACGATGCTTAACAATAAAATCCAAAACCCACATCCGTGTCATCCGACTTCATACCACTGAATGCAATAAAGTGCATGTGTAAATAGCCAACAAACCATATCATGTGAGGTACATAACGTGTACTACATGTTTATTACTCTGCACGTGCAATGTTTTTGTCAGACCTGGCTGGGTTACATGTACATGTCGTATTTGATTTATTATTTTCTCAAAATTCATTGGAGTTTTAACCAAAGGGCAAGATCAGGCAGTATCGGAGGGAAGTTTTGTTAACTTGTGTATATTAAATTACTCATATTGAACAAACTATTTGTCATAAAAAAAAAATTCCTATTGTTTGTCTGGATTGGTGTGTCCATTGGTTCTGTATTGTTTAAATGGCAGTCAGAAGTATTGTTTTTGCATTTCAAGTCGGCGTTAATTTGACTGCCAAATTTTTGTTTTGCAGAAGTCAGACAAATCCATAAAAAAATGTGAGGTTATGTAATTATTTCTATAATGCATTTCTATTGTACTTGGTTATTATTTTATAAATATGTTTATCATAATTTAATATCAATATTATATTTGCAGAGATTTATTTATTAAAGCAAAAATGATGAACGAGATACGAATATTACTGGAAATGACGGAGATGTTAGGAATGTTAAAATGGGTAGTTACCCCACTTTGTAATGAACTCATATTCCATCCTTATCATAACTTTTTTTGTTATTTCCAAAACTCTAGTTCTTTTTCGCCTAGGTTCATGCAAACTGAAGTAATCAACAAAAATAATGTTCCAAGTAGCGTAAACAGACTATAGATACCTTTCACTTCTCTGCACATCCTTCCAGTAAGCAAAATGGCCAGTGTCAAAATATGGTTAAATTTTATTCAAACATTGCATTTGTGTTTCTTTTGCTGTTCAGTATATTTAGCAAGTGATGGGTAAAGTAGAAGAATGCACAGTATACCTTTAATAATTATAAATTATGTATCCATTTTGGATAATAATTGTAATACTTGAAATGTAATATAATGGATGTTGTATTAAATGTGCCTGAATTATTCCCAAGCCCATCCTCACAACATCTCACAATGTGACTCCTGACAAATATAGTTCAGGAAAACCCAGGCTGCTTACTGCGCCATCTATATGAAAACATTTTTGGTGATATCATTCTTAAAAAATATTATCCAGACCAATCGCTCATTAGTCATTTTATAAGCCAAATCGGCAACTGTCATGTTCTTGTGGAAAATACCCTAACACTTCGTGAAGTTGCTTTTTCCCAAATCCTAAATGAGACGGTGATGAATTTTGTTTAAACTGAAACATAGGACTCATGGTGGAACACAATTTACAAAATAAATGGCATTTTATCAGATGTGTTGGTTAATTGCATTAAGTATGTCGTTGGATTCCAGGCACTGATAGAGGCTCCGCTTTCTTTTTGAGTTGACATGGCAGGTGTTCATGACAGGCTTACTAAGTATGAATTTGTATATTGAGGTTGATCGTTAGTGGTCCAGTAATAGAATATTGGACTCTCAAACTAAAGACAGTTGTTCAAAGCCCATCTGATGCTGGTTCACACTTTCACATATAGACAACGCGTCAAAATTACCATGTTTGACATCCAATAGCCAATGATTAATACATCAATGTGATATAGTGTTCTTAAACAATATTTTCTTTACACTGTGACGTCATCTTTACGTCATAATAATTGTGACTTCATTGATGATTAATACATCAGTGTGCTCTAGTGCCTAATGGCATTCTTAAACAATCTTTTCTTTACACTGTGATGTCATCTTTACATCATAATAATTGTGACGTCGTTAATTGACGATTGGTCGTCGGGCTAATCCTCAGTGGACCTATATGCAGTTTGGGCTATTTTCCATTCCAACCAGTGATCCACAACTGGTTCATCAAAGGCTGTGGTATGTGCTGTCCTGTCTGTGGGACGGTGCATATAAAAGACCCTTGCTGTTTATTGGAAAGAGTAGCCTATGTGGTGGCAGCCAGTTTCCTCTAAATAAATACATCAGAATGACCATATGATTGACATCCAATAGCCGATGATAAGATAAAAATGAATGTGATCTAGAGGCGTCGTTAAATAAAACAAACTTTGTTGGGTAAACATTTTCTATTTTGTGTGTTGATGCAGTTATTGCACTATTTATGGAGTGAGCCTCATTGGTTTAGTGGAAGACACCAGACTCTCAAGTTTAAATACCGTATTTAAATATTTAAAAAAAGACAAGAAAAAAAGAAAAAACTCATGTTGAAGAGTGTGGTTCAAAACCCATTGGAGGCCAGCTCACACTTGACTATGTCACATAGTACGTGTCAAAATTACCAAATGTTTGACATCCAATAGCTGGTGATTAATAATGTACTCTTGTGATGTCGGTAAACAAAACAAAAACAAAAAAATACAAAACAAAAATTGCTCTATTTATGGATTGTTGTTTTAAAGAAAACAAGTAGCCATTTTGATTGAAATTTAGATAGACTTAAACACAATTTCATAGCAATTAGAACAAAATTTGGCCACAGCGACCAAATGAAATGCCTTGTTAAATCAATGTATCATATTTCTCACTGAGAAAATATGAAAAATATTTCTTTGTTGTGAGTGCCCACTGGGGTAATACGTTTTTATGCACTGTCTAACACTAATAGTCATTTCCAATGGTTTATACATGTATGTATCTGTCCTTAATGCCATGTGTTTGAAATGACTTTGGTAGTGCAAGGAATTGCATAAAAAACATCATACATTTCATTTTGTGTATTACATGTACCTCCCGTAGTACCAAAGTGTGTTTAAAAAAAAAAATTATATCTGGATTTTTTGCATTTTTTTTATTGGATTACTAAAGTTTTAACTTTTATGTAGGGAAATTGCTAATTGCTGAAAATGCTGATTACTGTGTTAATGTGATTATTATGTCTTTAATTCACAGAATTATTCACATGGCTGCTATGAAACTGATAGAGATCTACCCAGGGGATGGGAGTGTTTTCATCTCACATGGAAGCGGACACTACTTCTCTCACTTGAAATACAGCAGCGGAGAGGTAAGCTGTGGTCACTATTGTACACCTCTGTAGATTCTGTCATTCTGTTTCAAATTTGTTTTCTTTATACATTGTATCTACTAGTACTTCACTGAAAACCTATGTTTATTACACGTTATAGAGACCCGACTGACATTTCTCCTTTCACATACCTGTCTGGTACCCATTGAATCACATGAAATAACATTTTAATGAGTGATTTATAGAACAGCTTAGATTCTAGATACCTCTATAAATCTGATGTTTGTTTTTAAATGTTTATAACATAAATTCAGTAATTTTATGTAAAATTGATCAGAAAAGTTAAAATAAAACCAATAATGACCATCATTTAAAAAAATGCTACTTTCATCACCCAAAATGATTCTGATTTTGTAGGTAATTGAGAAAACTTTCTCACTAAAGTCACTTCCACCACAACTTCCAGTAGCTATCTACTCCATAGAGAAACTGCTCAAAAGAGCCAACAGGTACGTAATTATCTCCTCTTTATCTGAATTATCTCCCTTCCTATATCTGAGTTAAGTACTAGCAAGCTATTTGATTAGTTCTTTCTGCTTTTCATTCAGTTTAACATTTAAAATAAAATTATCAAATGTTGCAGATGTGTGCATATTATCTAAAATATCTCAACATATTTCATTACAGCACCAGGTTTTTTCTGTAGACCAATGTCCACTGGTGATTAATTAATAAATTGATATGTAGTTAAACATTCCTTTCCTTTGCCCAAGTTATCTTCCTTCGATCCACATAAAATATTGACATGCTGTCCTTTTACCAGGTTTTTAACAGACAGTATTTAAGACTGGTGAAGGATGAAACCCTTGATGTGCCAATTGTATAATATAAAATTAGGTGCTATTAGTCCTATAGGAGCAAAAATGGATTGTATATTGCCTGTGAAACAAAAGTTAAACCTAAACATTAGAAAAGCTGTGTTAATGAGAGGAATATTCTTCAGAGCTTTCAGTTTGGTGGCTTTACTCATTTTATCCTCGACAGAAATCTTGTTCTGTAATAATTGCCATGATCTGTAAAGAAACAACTTCATTATTTACATGTGCTTGTATTTCTAAATTATCTTGCTTATTGAGAAGATGAAAAGGTGGTTTTGCTGTTTATTTTTCAGATTACTAACACAAGCCATACAAAGTGACAAACATCCACCAGTTGTGGTCAAACCCTGCTGGAAAGTAAGTTCTCACTAATATAAACTATAAACATAGTTTTTTTAGATTGTTAAAAAATTCTCATGTTGATGATTCTAGCTCATGACTATAAAAAAAAAAAATATTAGAAAATTTTCAATTTTATGATTCTAGTTCATGAATATAAAAATTTTTTTTTTAATATTATTAGAAAGTTTTCTAGTATATAATTCTAGTTCATGAGTATAAAAATGTATTTTTTTAGATTATTAGAAAGTTTTCTAGTAGATAATTCTAGTTCATGAGTATCATGAGTATAGTTCATATCACTGCTCAATTGTCTGATGTATTTTGATAATGATGGTGAAGTAGAATCCTTTCAGTTCCACCCACAACAAATAAAATTTAAAAAAAACATACCAATTTTTACTTAAAACTTTAAAAAGTATAATGGATGTTTTAATTTATATTTATTATTTATTTCCTTATTATATGACCCCCAACGGTCGATGTTTATTTTATGTGCTGGGTGTGGGGGATTGTTAAACAAACAAATGATTTGCTTATTACATACATATGCAACTTAACATGCTATTGTAAATAGCCATTTAAACTGATTTAAAATTTATATTTGTTTTAAATTTACCACAGTATCCTCCTGCCCCACCCCTATTGTTATTATTTTATTTTTTGTTCTGGTGTGTCATTTATAAAAAGTACACCCTTACCGAACAAAATGCTCATTTTCTTCTTTTCAGCACAAAGAAGTGAAAATTATTGAACCGCTTCCTGTGGAGACTCTAGAGGAATGTCGGATACCTGGCTGGGGAAGGTTTACAGCATACACAAATGGCCGTGTGAGAGTTGTGTTTGATGACCGCACTGCTATGGACTTAGTGTGTGATTTCTCTAAGCGAATAGAAGAATGTGTTTGCCACAGTGACACACAGCAAAACCTAGAGGTAGATAGAGCTCTACTTAAAACTTGCTCAGATATTCACCAGGAGAGACAGAAGGCAATTTTTATAGATAATATAGGACGATGGAGTGGGATCCAAAGAAATTTTGAAGATTTTAAAAACTGGTTGAGTGGGGCAGATTCACAGTCAATTCAGACCAAATTATAATGAGAAATGTTTTTTTTGTTACAACCTTTAAAACCCCCATTCCTCAGTGTGCCTATAAATATTTACCAACTCCAAAAGTAAAGTTTTTTCTATTTAACGACATTAATATCATTGGCTATTCGACGTAAAAAATACCCACTTGATTGCCGAAGAAAGCTCAAACTTATTAGTTTGGACAAATTACAAAATTAACCATTTTTAATTATTTTCAAACATTTTAAGAATTAGTAATGGAAAACATCATACTGACAAAATTATTTTATGTCCATTGGCACTTGCTGGTTCCAATAGTCCTACATTCCTATTTTGGTTTTTTATAATTTAATTTAGGTTTAAAGAGCACATGGCAGAGATTTTGAAAAGGGTGGAGTTCAAAAATACACTTAACATTTTTAATATTTATGTGATGGGTTCAGATTTAGTTATGAGCAAATATAATGGGAAAAGATGAATGTAAAAATGGTAAAATTGGGCACTTGTATCTATGATATTGCACCTTTAAGTGTGAAGCTGATTTGAAGACCGTTAATTATTTTTGTTTCACTATACTAATTTCAGATGGCTGATGTAACCAAACACAAAATCCATATGACAGTGACAGGCTTGGATGCAGAATTTGATCGTGACAAGTGTCGTATTCTGCTGCCTTCTGGGAAGTTCATTTTGGTTGATCTACATAAGCCTGGGATATATCACAAGTATGTGACCCACTCTGATACACACTAAAAATAGTGCCATATTTTTCACGTACGGTAAACATGTTTTCATGTAAATAGGTGGACATGTTTCAAACATATGTTAAACATATGATAAAAGTATGTTTTCATATAAATGTTAAACATATGTTAATGACATACACAATGACATAGAACTTCTGTAGATATTTATGTTACACTGTTGCTGTGGATACATCTTAGTTGCTAAGGAAGGTATATTTAATTTGAATTTTTAAATATCCATTATACTTTTTAAATCAAACATACCTAAAATTCTACAAAGGCCACTTTCTTTAGACAACTGTTTTATCAATGCTAAGAACACCTTGATTACTATGGAAAGTAAAAACACAAATACTCATATGTTAAACGTGTTCAAAGAAACATGTGAAACATATGTCTGCAAACATATGCGAGTTTTTTTTATATTGCAGGTATGTGACTCAAGCTCTAGAGTGGGCCAGCTGGGTAAATTCCTCTCCAGTTAAAAGACAGAAGTTTTATGATGAACTAAAACAACCCGAATCGGTTCGCTTGTAAGTTCACATACATTCTTATCTATAACTTTATAGACTGTTTCCTCTTCCAGCTAGTCATCAACAAAATCACGTTTTGTGCTGTACTATTAAAAGTGCATATAAAAGACCCTTCACTTCTAAATGAAAAGGAGTATTAACCAAATTTAGAACATTTATAAGAATTTAGTTGTCTGCCCCTTTATTTTGTTGTTGCTTTTTAACCAAGAAAATAGTCAATATAGAAATCATCAGTTAAAAAAAATTTTGTAACTTGGTTACACATAATTATCACTATATTACCATATTTTTGTAAATGGGTTACACATAATTATCCCCTTTATTATATTTGTTTAAATGGGTTACACATAATGATGACTATTACCCCATATTTTTCAAATGGGTTACACATAATTATCACTTTTACCATATTTATAAAATGGGTTAAACATAATTATCACTATTACCCCATATTTATAAAATAGGTTACACATAATTATCACTATTACCATATTTTGTAAATGGGTTACACATAATTATCGCTATTACTATATTTTTTAATGGGTTACACATAATTATCACTATTACCCCACATTTTGTAAATGGGTTACATATATTTTGTAACTTGAGTTACACATAATTATCACCATTACCATATTTTAGAAATGGGTTACACAATTATCACTATTACCCCATATTTTTAAAATTGGTTACACCTAATTATAACTATTACCCCATATTTTGGGTTACACAATTATCATTACCCAATATTTTTAAAATAGGTTATACATAATTACCACTGTTACTATATTTTTAAAATGGGTTACAGATAATTATCACTATAACCCCCATATTTTAAAAATGGGTTACCAATAATTATCACTATTACCATATTTTGTAACTGGGTTACACAAAACCAAATTTGCATAACCCATAATTCTGACTAGCCAGATTTTTAGCATAACTGATTGGGACTGTGTATATTATAATTCTTCACTTGAAGAATTAACTATTTATAAAGATTTTACTTGAAAGTAAGATACAGCTCAGCAGAACCAATTTAGCCTTGCGGATCACCCACTCTGGGTTGGAGCTGGTATCAAGACTGAATATTATAGGTAGTGTTAAATTCTAAAGATGTTTTGGCAAAATGTTTGAATTTAAAAACATTTTTCAGATCAGCTGAAGCGGAGTTAAAGAAGATATCATGTTTCAACTGTATCCTTTTCAGTGTGGTACCTGCAGTTTAGAACTGGTTATTAATACCAGTCTTTAACACAAGTTATGTCCACTTTAGCAACACAGTTTGGAAAACCCTGGAAATTACATTGAAACAATTACTTATAATGCATATTTTTAAGCATCTGAAACTGTCATGAAATTATCATTTACTTCTGAATCAATAGTTAATTTATATATTTTTATGAAATTGAAAATTGATTTGGTATTTCCATAAAAATGTCATTTCGGCATTTTAGTAAATTAAAGAACAATGATCAAGATTATGGTTATTGTTTTGCCTCTTATTTCTGAGAAATATTTTAAAGATTTTTAATAGTGGAGGGGGTACAGTGATAGTTATGACCAAATTATAATAGAGGGTAGGATTAAAAAGTGAATAAGGGGGGTCTGGATTTGCCTAAGAGATTGTAACATTTTCTACTATAGATTATTGTTCGTTGCATTTGTTATTTTTATTAATTCCAATCAGATATTGTTGACAACACAGGAATAACAAAACGATCAAATGTGTACCAAGATGCCAATTCCTTGCAGCCAGACTCTCAGAATAGACATATTGATTATAGTACTAGAACTGAACCAATCCAAACCAGTTTTACACATGACAATACAAATATGCTGCATCAACAAACATGGCCATTGTTACCTGGAAATAAAAAAAGCTTGGAAATTTTACAGGGCTTTAATTCTGTGCGACTAGCTTTACAACAGACGAACAGACTAATCAAAGACATTGATGAAATTCTGGACAAAAAGGATTAACACATCATGTATTAAAAAATTGTAATCATATACTGTTGTTTGGCTTTTTCTGAAAAGGCATGCTCTAGGGGTGTCGTTAAAAGAAATTTACAAAACCAAAAAAACGCACCGTTTGTGAATTGTTGGTTTAAACAAAACAAATAGCCATTTTTTAAATACATTTTTTTTCTTTTACAGTAGTGATTCTTTTTTCATCAACTCTTAATAGGACAAGTACTTAGGGAAGCATTATCAGTGCATAGGACATAAAGGCTTGCTCTAATCCATGCAAAAGGCCAAAAAAAAGGTTACTAGGTATTGAATGAATGGCTTCAAAGGAAGAAAACAATTGGAACACATTAATTCTGCTTTCAAAATGTGGCAGTGACCACAATACTGAATAATCTGTAGTAATTGTCTATTTATAATGTTGAACCTCATTAAAAGTGAAATTCCCACCAAATTAATAGACTTGAATGTCTTAAAATGTTCAACAATTAGACGAGACGTACGTGCTACAATATATATATATATAAATTTAAAGATTGAGGTCAAATGATTTTTATTAGGTCAGGTCAGACATTCGTAAAAGATATTTCTTTTGTTATTGCCTCCATTTAGACAACACCAAGAGCTTTAAAATGACACCAACTTTAACTTTGTGTCCCAATTAGCAGAGAAGTAATTATGCCTAGAAGGTTGTGGTCATCAAGGTCACGAAAACTTTAGCTCACAAATATAAACCCGAACACCAAATTTCATAACGATTTAACATAGTTATGAAATTTCTTGATTGACTTTACATGTAATGGCCTGGTGGTGAAATTTTAACGATTTGACTGTTTGTGGTATTTGTTAGGTCAGAGAAACAATTATGTTAAAAGAACAGTTGTTTTTCCATTATGTAGTAGTGATATTCAAGATGAAGGGATACTGCAGCTTTAATTTTATTTTCCATAAAACCTGCACACGTCCTAAAACATACCTCCTCATGTATATTTGCTGATCATCCCCTTACTATTTATTAAGAATATCTGGTAGCGATGTTTTTGCTAGAAGCCTGTCTATAGTGACTATGAAACGGTCCTGTTGGTGCAGATTGATGCCAGGAGTTACAGCTTGTAGGTACTGGAAATTTTAACCTCGATACTGGCTCCATCCCAGAAAGTGGGTAGGTGTATACCACTTGCAATGACCAGTGGTCTACAACTGGTTTATCAAACTAGAAAAAGTAGGGGTTTTCCTCCAGTCCATGAGATGCAATACACCATGTCTGATACCCAATAGCTTCTGAATAAACAATGTTCTGTGGTGTTGTTAACCAGTCCTTGTTTTTGTTTCTTTATAGTGACTGATCTATGCTTGTAATTATTAGCGTTTAACTTATCCTGTCGAAGCAGGATGTCCACCTGTGATGCTGTTGGTCATCTGATTCATCCTTCTCAGTGGACCCATTTGCAGTTTGGGCTATTTTCCATTCCAACCAGTGGTCCACAACTGGTTCATCAAAGG
>JAULBS010089934.1:0-17580 GCA_032355785.1 Symmetromphalus regularis | reverse complement strand
TCTCTCTCTCTCTCTCTCTCTCTCTCTCTCTCTCTCTCTCTCTCTCTCTCTCTCTCTATCTCTCTCTCTCTCTCTATCTCTCTCTCTCTCTATCTATCTCTCTATCTCTCTATTTCTCCTGTTTCTGTATGTCTGTCTTCTTTCTGTCCGTCTATCTGTCCGTCCATTCGTCCGTGTCTCTCTCTTCTCTCACTCAAGAAGAAAGAAAGAAGAAAAAATGAAGATATGAATTAACTTAATACGACTCTTTCTTCATTGAACTGCATCACTGAACAAACAGCAAGACAGTGGATACAATAACACGGTAAATTCTAGAACACGATGAGGCAGATAAACTAGAAAAATAAAGGAAAATTGTTCAAGGTTAGCCAAACAGAAGGAAAATAAGACCATTTTAAAAACTTGCACACAAGACAATGTCATCAATAATATTCAGACTGTTACATAGAGAGCTTCAACAAAATTGAGAACACGTCACTGTAAACTTAACTAATAGATATACAAACATTTGAGTGGGATACACGAGAACATCCAAATGCGGCACATCCGTCAGGACTGTACCAACACTGTCTCACATACCAGGACGTACACCAGAAGGAAAAACTCTTAGACTCAATGGAGAACCTAGAAAGTACAAAATTAATTTGTTTGAGCTTCTAAGGTCTCTGTACGAACGTTCAACGAAGAAGAAGAATGTACAGAGATAATTAATCCTGACACGTGACGTAACAATCACACATGACGTAACAGTCAAGTCTTAGTGTAACAATGAATACCATTTATGGTAATGTTTGTTTTAAACCTTCAACCTTAAAACTGTAAATGCTCGAAAATTCTAAATTATAACAGGATCCGATTATAATCGATATTTTTTAATTCCACTTTCTGTTGCTAGCTCTTATACTGACGGAGCTCGTCGCAAAAAACACGGATCCTGGAAAAGACGTCTTCGTGATCTTTGTGATGGGTCTAATGTGGTACCTCTATTGGTGCATAATTCTGCAATCATTTTCAGGAATCGTCTTCTTTGAACATGTGCAAGATTTCTCTATGAGAGGAAGAGATTTCTTCTTCTAATTTTACGTTTTATTTCTATTCAATAGTCTACTTGATTTCTTTACATAGGTCTACGCATTAGAACAAACCCAAACCCCAATATATTTTATATGTGGTCAACCATCTAAAATGTTCCACGTATATATATTTTAATTTTAAAAGTTATCTTTTATATTTTGCATGCACCTTATTTGTAATTTTAATAATCAGGCTTAGGTGTACGCCTATAGTTGTTCCATGTCACTAGTATCTTTTATTGAAATCCTTTATAAATAATTTTGACCAAACAAAATCCTTTAAAATATATACAGTGTATATATGTATGTAGAATCCTATATATATATATATATAAGGATTCTTTTTAAGTATATAATTAAAAAGTTTGTTTTATTTAACGACGCCTCTAGGAATTAAAAAGTTAAAAGTGGCTTAATATTCCAAATGAACAACTGCAAATTAATTGTACTTCTCTTCATTTTTTTTATTTTTTTTTATTTTATTTTTTTAAACAAAAAATCTCTATGCAATGTTAACTTTTGATACTAACATGCAAACACGATGTGTAAGATTATTCATGATGAACCCATCCCCTGCTACTGGCTTAGACATGAATTATCGTTTCCAATACAATAGTTTACATTCAGTCATGTCCTCTCAATAGAAGGGCCACAAATTATTGTATCGATAGTCAATAACTTTATTCAACTGATGTTTATGTGTAGTCACTATCTATGTAAGTGAGGATGGGGGATTGAAGAGAAATGTACCACTGGGATTCTTTGGAATGTGTAGAAATACGCATTTGGATGAGATTAGGTTTGTTTTTGGATATTATGAATTGTCCATAATATCTTAATACCCAGGAAATATACATAATTTATAGTTGTTTATCACAAAAGCATGTAAAAATATAAAACAATATACCACTTGTAATAATAATCGTGCAGCTTTGAAGTCTGTGCTTTAAAAGTGATATGTTTTATTATTCAGAAAAAACTTGTATGTATTATAAATTTAAATTTTCAGTCTTTATTTTAATATTATATAAAGGTATACTGAATCTATAGTGTTTATCGAGCAGTATGTTTCGTGTATTATAAACTAAATTAAAGTATGTTTCGTGCAATTTTAAACGAATCACATAAACGTAAAATGAATTAATATATAGACATATTTCCTTAATATATAAATATGTGGACTAATATGGACAGATATGCACACAGACAAACAGACCGACAGAACAGACAATCAGAATCATTCACTAACAGATCTAAAACTGCCTGAAAAGGAGGATATTTATATGTTTAGAGGGCGGTTGGTTACAGTGATTCACTGGACCCATTAAAGACCCCAATCCGCCATTGAAATATAGTGCGACAACAATTTAGGTTATTAAGTCTAAAAATTAAAGAAATACACGAAAACGAAAAGTTTATATTTTAACGAAAAATACTAAACTAAAAATGGGAAAACTTGTATTTGCCACTGGCATAAAATTCCGGTTTTATTTTGAATTGTGGCATTAATTTTTGTTAATGTGTATACTTCAATTCGAGAGATGGGAAGACAAACATTTATTTTTCATAATTGCTAACATAAAATAATAATAAAATAAATATAATTGTTCCGTGCGACCTCACCCCGTCCCATTGTTATAATGGTGTCTCCTGTTTATGTTACATTACGTATTGTAATGGATTCAGGAGGTTTACACCTGATCTCATCTGTATTCATGGCAACAATCATCAACCAGCTCATTATACAAACCTATGATCGGGAAGCATTTATGGGCCGAATTCTCACGCATATTTTACCATTGTTCCAAGCTGATAATTATGAAATATTAATGAAAATAACATAACCCATATGATAATGTTAAAACGAGCATTGTGGCATCGTTTAAATATGTATTGTATTCTACTGGCGACTCAAGTAATCATTAACATACAATTATTAGGACAGGTACATCGACTGCACCCATGTTTCCCATTTATATTTGCCTACCTGATATGAAATCCTGTTTGTGAAATATATGTTATTGATTAAAGACAGAATAATTAGATAATGTACGTGTATATGAACACGATAAACATATATTTTAAAATTCTAAAATATTTATAATTTAGTTCAATGTATTAAAACGTATTAATATTATCAATAAAAGAGTGAAATGTGTGCTCTTTGGTTAGATTAGACATACATGAAAACAGGGTTATCAAATTAATATGTATCAAAGGATGATAAATTGTCTTTTTAATGTCCAATTTGCACAAGCAGGGGTGTATGCAGATATTTATGGTTGAAGTTGTAGAGCTCGAAGTCGGATACCCCGTATGCCGCTGTCGCTATTCCACGCAAATCTTTCACAAATACTAACTACAAAACGATTCTGACATGTTTTGGGCTGATTAGCTGACGTACTTTTGTATAACATGAGTTATTCAAACTCCCCCATCCCGTCCCCCTGTGATCGCTTAAAATGGCTGAAAACAAAATAGCCTATATTTTTCATTACAAAAAGAAAAATTGTATTCTTAATCACATTATTTTGTTTTGTAAATATAGGAACGTTTTTAAAAGATATTAGATTTAATTTTATATCATATATCAAGTTTAAGTCCCAAGTGAAGTAAGTTTAATGTCATAAGCTTTAGTAAGTGACAAAATAAAATTATTTCACAAGAGACGTTACAGGATACCAACAAATAATATAAACAAAACAATTTTTGAAATGGATGTCCCTGAGTATGGTGAAAAATTAAATAATCATAAAGACTCCATATTTGAATGTCTGGAGAGTCCCACACCAATCCATCTCGACGTATACTGTACCACAGATAAAACAAATATCTGAATAGACCATCGGACACTTGTTATAAAAACAGAGATCTATATGAATTTAGCTAAATATTGCTAGGTTAGTGACCATCTCACTGTTCAACAAGATGAAGATAGGACAGTCAGAAGTGTACCCCTGTAACATCACTCCAAAGACCAGTGAGAATTTCCTCCAGTAGAAGCTGGTATTTCCAACTAATGCCTGGTGATCGAGAAAAACAAGAAGTGACCATCTCCAACTAACCGAGGCAGAATATTTTGCAGGGGGATCCATAATATATAAAATAGCATGTACCTTCAAGGAACCGAATACAATATATTAAAAACAAACAAACAATGAGGAAGTTGAAGATAAGGGGTCCTACTAATGAGTGCATGTTGCCTTTTGTTTCTTGCGTATATACTCTTATCAGGTACCCTCTCACATGACAAAAAAACAACAACAAAAAAGTTTTCAGTTGAAAAGTGTGCATTTGACAACATTGTAAAAGGACCTTAGAATGTAATGTGTTCTGCTGGGTGTAAGAAGGGAGATAACTTAATTCCAGCAGAATACATGCGATTCTAAGATCCTGTAACTATGCCCTACAAAGAACAAACAACATTAATCTACTCTAGAAATGTTTATCTGTTTGACGAGGAGAGGAAAAGTAAAGCACCATGTCTACGACATAATTATACAAAGTAAAGGCAGATTGAATTATTTACACTATAACAAGATGAAACAAGAAATCACACAGACGTGATCATTAGGATGAATTTCTCGTGACATACGATGAGATCCAATGTGAAAAAACAATAACTAGGCAGTCTTGTTTTAAATTCTTACATTTGTTTTTAAAATAACATATTTCTTGTTTGTTTTAAATAAATTTAACTTTGTTCATGCATTAGTTGCAAATATTTTAAATATACAAAACATTTTGAATAAAACAATAATTCTATGTGTTTGGGTAATCTTGAATTGCATGCAAATTATTAAAAATAAGACAAACTGAATGATTGTTATCAAAGTTTGTATTGCCAATATTGGTACTGAAAAGATATGGCTATTAATTAATTGCATGTACAACTTTAATTTCATGTCACTTTGACATATTTCAGTGAAAAATCACACATGCAGTAATGTAATTAGCCACAATTTACGTAATTATGCTGACCCAACTTGTTTATAAATAACTGTATCCATTACGTCATACAAAAAATTCCAATGAAATGTAGCAACTGAAACATACCTCTGATACAAACTGTAATATATACTAGTATTGTGTAAAACATCGGTAATAAAATGTCAATTTATCTTTGGTCACGCTTGTGTAACAAGGGGAATAACTCTTGTGCACCGCATTCTATAAAACCTAAACATCTAAATTTTATTCAGTCTGTCAGTCAGTCATGTTAAACAAGTATGCACAGTTTCACATTTAATCAGTTTTGTTTGGCTGAGTGTTTTACTATTTATTATATCCTTGCGTAACATAAAGATCTTTGGAAAGACTCTCAGTCTCACTTTTATAAAATAGCTGTCTATAGGGGAATCTTTATTACTAAATCTTATCAAATAAATGTATTTATTATTTGTTAAGAAGTTCATATTATAAATTAGTTAAAATAAAAGAGTAAAACATTATTTGTTTTAATACACAATATTATTATATATAAATATGGGAAACTAAAGTTTTATATTAAATAAATTAATTTACTGATCAATTAATATTAAAACTATCGATATTTATAGATATAAAAATCTCTAAAATGTTGATAGTACATATACAAATGAAATGAAAAGTATTGGTACTATTGTACTACCTATAACAATATGTCAGTATGTTTTGGCTAAAACTAAACTCGGAAACACCACCACAAGAATGAAAGAGTTCTACTAATGCAATATATAAAGGAAACTGTCTTTAATTTAAAGCTGCAATATTTTAATTTCTAAAAAAAAAAAATAATAGGTTGTTTTCTTCATTCCACTGCTCAAAAATATATCCTTTCTTAAATAAATATTATATACTCAACAAAATTAATTATGGGTCAGAAGGTGTTTGGGTAAAAAAAAAATGTTGTTAGTATTATATTATTGAGTAAATATAGACCCATTATATGCCCAAAAATAATTCAAGTTGCGGACCTCTTTGATTCCCCCATTGGATCTACCCTTACATTAAACCCTTTACTTCAAACCCTAGAAATAAAATGTATTTCTTACAAAATGCACTATATAAGCATAAAATATCCTAATTTTATTGGAAGAACAGACACCATTGACTTTCTCTTCCTCAACAGGTTTGTCAGAGGTCGCAGAGCTGGGGGGAGGAGGGCCGGGGATGATGTGGGCAACTTTTAGGGGACAACTAATATAAAAAAATCACTAACGTTTGTTTTGGCTGAATAAAAATATTTTCAGACTCAGTGACAAAATAAAGTGACTGAAATCCAGACAGTTTTTTGAGTATGAGGGGGTTCCTGCAGGAACGCTGCTGGTCACAGGCCAACTACTTTACAGAGCCCCCACCCCCTCATACCACAACCACTTCTGAATATGCTCGTTGGGCTCTGTTTGTCCCTTTCACATACTATATGTTTATAGCAACATTACCCTTTTTCTACAGTATGTTTTGTAGTATAAGATATTACAATGTATTGTTAAAAAATCACAATCAATGTTTACAAATGTTTGCTATATCTATATACAATGTATCTAACAAATAAAACCATAAATCAATGAAATTAAAACTGGTAGAAGTAGATATAGAAAATACATACATGTAAATCATACAATTCTACTAATATAAAGGCACAATATAACCATGATAAAATGTAGATCTACATAATGTATAAACAATGATTGTATAAATGACTAAGAAATAACAAATATGTATAACTTAAAGTGTACCACATTTACAGGAATGTAATACAATGTACCACATTTACAGGGAATGAATAACTATGTTATAAAATGTTTAACAACTGTACAGTTTGAGATGAAAGAAAATTAAGGAAAACTGTACTAGGGAATGACAGAACATATATCACAGAATCTGCTACACATTTGTTTTTTTATCATAGCATTGTAGGTTTTATATTTTTATTTAAATATCAAAAACATTAAATATTTTAAACTTGATTGTTAAATACTGGGTAATGAGAATACTGAAATATATTTAAAATACTTGTAATAAAATACCTCCTTGTTTAGAGTGTACTACAAATGTAATGAAAAATATTGATTAGACAAATATTCTTTAATTTTGTTTTTGATTCAACAGTGTAATCTAAAATTAAATAGAACATCATTAAATAGATTATTGGATTATCTTTGTGTTTAGGGTAGCCCAAAACATAGTGAGCTTTTCATTTCCTACCGCCAGAAAAGAAGCTCCCATAGGACAAATAAAATTATTTTTTAATGATTCCAGCCACCATGCTGCACACTGCAGGGTTGGTATAGATTTTTGGGAAAGGTTTTTAGAAATAGTAAAGACAATGAGACTGGATAAATTACAATAAACTATACTGTTCAGGGGTGCAGAAAATACCAGTTTGCTCAACAAATGTCAATGAACATTCTAAAACACAAGATTAAAAATTTAAGAAGCATTATGACTGGTGAACTTCTTTTTGTGACTTTCTTTGTTTTATTATTTATTTCATTCATTTTGAATTTGTATTACTACAGAACAAGCATTTCATTAAACATGTAATCAGCACATTTTGATGATCAGTTCAAGTGTGAATTAATATAACTGTATTAAATATTTGTCTGTTTGCAGACTAATAAAGATTCTGGGAGACTAGTGAATTGTTGATGGTACTGGTCTGGCAGACTAGTGAACTATTTCTATTTCTGCACCCCTGCTGTGTCAGTAGATACCTCACATCTAATACAAACAGTATTTAACAAGACTGTCATACTAAGGCCAAGTTTTGATTATGAATACATCAATTAATAAGCTCGCGGATCGACTGCTACTCGAACCCGTCGTTGAGGAGACAATGAGCGTGCTCGGAGTTGTGCCTTGGCTGCCTTGCGTCTCGACCGGTCTCGTGAACGTTTGATGAGGGGGTCGGTCCCCTCAATGACACGATGTGAGGCGTCGTAGTCACTGACAAAACCATCCTCCATGTCAGCAAGAGCTTCTTCTAGGTTCGTCGTAGTGAATGCCTGGGAATGGTGAGCCTGGATGAGCTTCTCCAATCGTGAGATGATCTCGTAATCTGGAACTGCCAGCGTGTTCATATCCAGACCCAGCATCCGCGACACCACGTTACGGAAGTCAAGCAACTGTAAACAGAGATAATTCAGTTACTTCAAACAAAAGGCTTACCGAAGAAGCTAACACGTTGATTGTCATTAAAAATATAGGTTTTTCCTATCTAACTAGACTTGTAGTAGTTTGATTACTAAGACATTTTTTGAATACAATAATTTGAAGACTGCATACAAGAAACTGGTAACCCACCTCACAGCCAAATACCAAATACAGTCAAGGCAAGAGATTTTTAATATCACTGCCATTATCAGTATCAGCTCCAACACAGAGTGAGTGATTCACAAGGCTTGGTAAGTGTATACCACTTACACTGACAAGTGACTGGTTTATCAATGACCCTGGTTTGTGCTATCCTGTCTGTGGGATAACATAAACAATATATCCCTTGCTGCTTATTGGTAAGTGTAGCCACATTAGTGTGGTGGTAGCAGGTTTTGTTTCTCCTACAAACACTAATCTCTGTCCTGGACAGACAGCATAGGAAACTGAGCTGTGTGTCTGAGACAGTGTGTTTGAAACTTAATTGGATTAAGCACAAAATTAAGTACCACCAACCTTATTTCTGGTAGCTTTAATTAACTGTGGTATAGTACTGGCTTTATTATCGATATGATCATATAGACAAAACCTTATTTCTGGTAGCTTTAATTAACTGTGGTATAGTACTGGTTTTATTATCGATATGATCATACAGACAAAATCTTATTTCCTGTAGCTTTAATTAACTGTGGTATAGTACTGGTTTTATTATCGATATGATCATACAGACAAAACCTTATTTCTGGTAGCTTTAATTAACTGATATAGTACTGGCTTTATTATCGATATGATCATACAGACAAAACCTTATTTCTGGTAGCTTTAATTAACTGTGGTATAGTACTGGCTTTATTATCGATATAATCATACAATTAAGTACAACCAACCTTACTTCTGATAGCTTTAATTAACTGTGGTATAGTACTGGCTTTATTATTGATATGCTCATACAGACAAAACCTTATTTCTGGTACCGTTAATTAACTGTGGAATAGTACTGGTTTTATTATGGATATACTCATACAGACAAAACCCAGGACACTGAAATCTAAGAGTATACTCATAACTAGCAATCACATTAAATGTGACTTGATTTTACATAAACTATCCTTGAATGTCTGTAATTTCTTTGATCTCATCTAAACTGAAACATGTTTCTACTCTAGTATACCTGTTTCTCTCTCTGCTGGATGATATCAAGGGTATTCTTGGTGGATCGCAGCTCACTGGACAGAGCCTGAACAGCGTTCTCTGAAACCACTTGTTTCTCTTGTAATGTCGAGGCATGACCCTGGTATTCGTTCTTCAGATCACTAATCTTGTGTGCCTGTCGCTTGCGGACAGATTCCAGCTCATCAACCTGTCTGGCCAGTTCTTCTATGTCTTTCCTCTGTTCTATGGTCCTCATCTTGAGGAAATAAAAGATAATGTATGAATGGAAATATTTTAAAATCCTTGATACTGTAAGTCAGTTCTACATACTCTTAGATTAGTACTAAAAGAACATCAATTATAACAGAATTTGGAGCAGAAATTTCACACATTAAAAACAGATCACTTATATCTGTATTTTGTATGGTTTTTTCCCAGTAAAAGATCAGGGTCCAATTGTCCAAAGCATTGTTAAGCTAACCATGAGGTAGATGAATATTTCTCTTTAAAATATCTTCGTAGAAAATTCAAATATATTTCCGATTTATTATTTATGGATATCTTAGGCTATAATAATCTACGTCTGAACATATCTCTTCAATAACTATTTGCAATGATTTATAATCTGGTTTTGAAATATTTAACTAACCCATGGTTAGCTTAACCTTGCTTTGAACAACTGGGCTCTGTTGTACAAATCTATTATTTTGTGTTACCACAATATCACTAACCTGGAGTTTTATATAAAAACACATATATCACTAACATGCAGTTCTTTATAAGAACATAAATTTCACTAACCTGGAGTTTTATATAAAAACACATATATCACTAACATGCAGTTCTTTATAAGAACACATATATCACTAACCTGGAGTTTTATATAAAAACACATATATCACTAACATGAAGTTCTTTATAAGAACATAAATTTCACTAACCTGGAGCTCTTTAGATCCAAGTAGCTGAGCCTTCATGTTCATAAGTTCCTGTCTCGTGTCATTCAACTGCAGCTTGTACTTGTCCACCAGCTTCTCTAGCTTCCTTGTCCTCAGAGACTCATTATCCCTTTCCTTCAACAGATCACCCCGACCATGAAGTCGTTCCTCCAGGTTCGCCATCTTCTTGCGTAACAGATCAATGTGCAGCTCCTTGCTCTCCAACTGCTCCCGAAGACTCTTCGTCTTACGCTGGAGGTTGTAGATGTGTGTACTGCGTCCAGCCAGAGCGTCGGCTTCAAGCTTTACAAGCTGTTCAGCCCGCGCTATCAAAGCATCCATCGTCATGTCCAGACCGAGATCAGCTGAGATGCGATCCATCTTCATCTTCTCACCAATTCTTTGTAGCAGTCTCAGATACTGAAGAAAAACAGTTCCACTTATAGTACTGGATAGTAAATAATCAGAGAATCATGATATCCATCTATAAAGAATCATATCAAGAGGAGTAACTCCATAAATATATAGGCTAGTGATGCTTCAATAAAGCCATGCTGGATGCACAGACCTATACCTGTTGAGTGGAGGTGGGGGTGTTTGTGGAAAATATTTGAAATACACCATATTGAGTACTTTTTTCAAAAAAAGATATATTTTGGAAAACTGGATAATCATTTTCCCCCTTAAGAACTGCTCTCTCTCCCTCACATAAAGTGTTCTCTAATATCATAAACAATCTGCTTAAACTTCTAAAAAGCATACACACAAATCTGTAATATTTACAATGGCGATGTCTTACAGGCATCAAAATAAACTGAAGAACATCTGTCAGATAGCCTGCAGATTAATATCTGTCAATAAAGCCATGTCAAAGTTGTTCACCTAGATCACTATAAACCATTCACAATACTTTTCAACACAGTCAAACCTGTCTTAAACGACACAAAGTAATGAAAAGTATCTATTTAAGAAGTGTCACTGCTTATTAAAGGTGTTCATATGAGCAGGTTCGACTGTACTTACTTTCTCCTTATCTGATTTAAAACCATCTCGGAGCACATCCCCGGCAACCAGCTCTCCCTCGGCACTGCGCAGTCGGGCCTGCAAGTCCATCACGTCCGTCTCGGCCTGCTTGGCACGAAGGCTGCTCTCTCGTTGTATCTGTATCTGGTTCTCAAGTTGTTCCGATAGAGTCCTCACTCGTGAATCCAGGGATTCAGCTTGCTGAAAAGAAACACTAATTATTACTAAGTAATAAAATGGTATTCCAGTTACACAATATGGCCAAAAGGGATCAACACTCATCTAAAAAGAACTCTGACCTTTTTAAGCTGCACTCCTTCAGAAAATATTCCTGAATCAGGTTCTGAAATTTTAATCAAGATAATGTTTTATAAGCACTTACTCCTGATATCCACAAATTGTGAGGCAGAGTGGGTTAAAAAGAGAAAATCATATTATCTTGCCTCCATGTAAAATTCTTTAATCCCATTGGTTGTTTACCATTGGACAAAACCGTTATATCCTGGTAGGTGGAGCCAATTTTTCTTATATCCCATCCGTAATTTTAAACAATTTACTGATCGGCTGTTCCGTGTGTGGATATCCTTGTTCTTTATTATTATTTATTTACTACATTCACTTTTCATTTTATTTTTGTGTGCACTGAGAATTGAAAAACCTTTTCTCAGTTTGATGTCAACAAGACTTAGCGAGTTATATGAAAACACTTTTTAATTACGTGACATTAATAAAATACTGTTACATCAAGAAAAGGTTGCTACGTACTTGTTCCAGTTCCTTGTTGTTATGAACAAGATTCCTGATTGTATCCTTGATGCAATCCTCACTAGGGGGTACATCTGTGTATGCGTTGCTGAGCAGTGAGGCGATCTGTTCACGGAAGAGGTTGAACTGTGTGGCAGTGTTGTGGACGTTGTGCGACGTCTCACGCACTTCTCGATCCAGGTGACTCAGACGACCCTGTCGAAGCTCCAGCTCTTGCTGTGTGGCGTCCAGAGAGCGCTGACTGGCGTCCAGTCTTTCCTTCATTATGCTGACCTCGCGTTCCAAGTCACGCTTTCCAGCCAGGGCATTGTCTCTCTCCTACAAAAAGCAACGTTTCTGATCACATCCCAGCACATTGTTTAATCACTGGATATAAATGTTAAAACACAGTATTTTTGACGTATGGTCTACAGAAGAAACATCCTACTGCTACATATGCTACACTTTTCAGTTACCATTGGTTGGCTTGACTTATTTTAATGCTTATATCCAATTAACCTTCAAGCTTGCTGTTCTGAATCAATCACTTGGCTTTGTATGTAGGATCAAGAACAGATCATGGTTATGTTAGTATTAGCAAGGACATCTGCTGTTGCTCCTATTGCTCCTACTGCTCCTACTGCTGCTCCTACTGCTGCTGCTCCTACTGCTGCACAGTGTGACTATTAAGCAGCATGCGATCTATTATATGGACTTTCCAACAGACATGATAGCAGAAATATAGCCTTATCATACCAGTTGTGGACCACTGGTCAATTATAATTAGCAGCAAGTGGTCTTTTATATGCACTTTCCCACAGGCAATATTGAGCAGTTGTGAAGAAGAAGTGATGAAGAGGAGTATAGTGGAAAGAAAAGTAGGGAAGGGGTGTACAGATGGGGACAGTGGATCATTGTATAAGACTTTTAGCATTCTGACATTTTGATATCATTGATTTGTTTGTATATGTGTTTGGAAAAAATGTATATAAACTTTGTAAGTTAGGATAAATATTTGAAGTAACCATAGTGTTACCCCAATAGCCGATGTTTACTTTTGTGCAGAGGGGTCATTAAATAAATAAATAAATTACCATTCTGATGTTTTCAATCTCTGCAGTGTATCTTGTTGCTACTTTCTGCTCACGGCCCACCTCAGAAACAAGCCTCATGATGGTTTCTCTGCTGGCCTTCGTCTCGAGTTCGGTGCTATTCAGTGCTTCATTCAGTGTGAGTAGCTTCCCCTTCAACATGGCATTCTCCTGCATCAAATCTGTGAGCTGAAAGAATTAAAACAACCATGTCACCATGTAACCAGTGAAACTCTATTTCCTCAGCTATTAGAAAACTGGTTTATGAAAGCTTCCTATAACGTTCAGTCAGTTTCATATCCATATTACGAAAAACTGTTAAGATCTAGGTCAAAGCATATTTTCAATATGGATGTGACTAGATAATAAATATATATTATTTTTCATATAGAATGGGTATCTTTGTACGGTCAAGGTCAAAGAATATGTTCAGTTTCATCAAGACTAGATGATAAATATAAATATTTGTTTTCTAATAATGAGATCAATGGATATCTTTAGGGTCAAGGCATATATATTTAGTGTGGAGATAAATATAAATATTACTTTACTAATAATGAGATCAATGGATATCTTTAGGGTCAAGGTCAAGGCATATATATTCAGTGTGGATATAACTAGATAATAAATATAAATATTACTTTACTAATAATGAGATCAATGGATATCTCTTTAGGGTCAAGGCATATATTTAATGAGGATATGACAAGAAGATAAATATAAATATTACTTTTCTAATAATGAGATCGGCTGATATATTTGTAGGGTCAAGGTCAAGGTATGTGTCTGTGCGTAGAAGTCCACTAATCTGTGATATGATGTCGGCTAATTTCCTCTCACTCGAATTAGCTCGTGCTTCTGCTACTTCTCTCTCCTCTAGTTGTTTTCTGAAAAAACCCCATTTCAAAACCATAAGCTTTATAAAACTATAATTCATTATCACATGGACCATTCTTAAAGTATGGCAGATCTAGATAGACAGATAGCATGATTGTTTAACACACATACACATACACACTTAAAATGCATATTAATTTTGGGGTAATGAGGGTAAAGATTAAAGATTCCATGCCTTAACTGATATTTGAACCCAGTACCTACCAGCCATGTGTCTGATAGCTTAACGTGTTTACTATGTTTCTCACTGCAACCTAGTTACCAGACCAAGGACTCTTTCTTGTTGATTTTGAAGTGTTGTTGAAAAGAATGGACAGCATCTCACAACTATACTAACAACTTTACTATATAAACAATGTCAACAGTTTACCCATTACTATATAAACCTTGACAATTATGTCTCATACCTTAACACACACCCCCCCCCACATGTCAGATTCCCTCTCCTTAGGGCTCTGGGCAGGGAGTACCCAAACCAATATGGATGTTGGCATGTTATAATAAGGTCAGTCGGTGTTTCTTACCGTAACCTTGTTTCGAGTTCTTGCACTCTTTCTTGCTGATCTCTGTATTCATGTTGAAGGGAATGTACAGCCAACTCACTCCGCCCTGCTACTGACTCGTAAGACCCCGCCTTGTCCTCCAGTTCCCGAACACGGTCTTTTAATGTCTGAATGAGTTCCGTTAATCTCGACTCATTGGATCGACTGGATTCCATCATGCCTTGTAATTCCTTGATCTTTATTGTTTTTGCTTCCAGGTCATTCTCGGCATCTCGGAGCTAGTAAAGATGTAGTATGAAATGTTTAATCTATCGCAGTATTAATGTTTAATTTTAATATAATAATGAAGGCATTTTTTGCCTTTTTAATCTCACCATGTCATATCAATAGTTTAATAGTGTTATATTTTAGTCAATATTTGTTATTTCAAACAATATATTAATATGGTACCCATATTTTGACCATTCCATTTTTTTTCTACACAAATTAATTATCCTGCTGCCACCAAAAATGTGGCTACTCTTAAGAAAAAGCAGCAAAAGATCGTTTATATGCATCATCTCAGAGAAAGGACAGAATAAACCACAACCATTGACAAATACACTTCTACCCATTGTGCTTTGCTGAGCACTCATTATGAATTGGAGCTGGTACCATAATTAAAACTGATGCTTTGACTGAGATTTCATCCTAATATTTATCAGCCATCAATCCAAAGGAATAGCCACTAACTACTGGGACTAATCTTTCAGCAGAGTTTAGATTGTAAAGGTTATATAATCATGTGGTCTCCACTAATAAAAATATTCTCCACCCACCTGTGAAGCAAGTCTTTCATATTTAACATGCATTGACGTTAGCTCACTGCAAGCTAATACAAATATTCTCCACCCACCTGTGAAGCAAGTCTTTCATATTTAACTTGCATTGATGTTAGCTCACTGCGAACTAATACAAATATTCTCCACCCACCTGTGAAGCAAGTCTTTCATATTTAACTTGCATTGATGTTAGCTCACTGCAGGTTGTATCCAGTGCATTCCTGTCTGCTTGGTACAAGGTGTCCAACTGAAACAATACATATTAGTATTATCAAAGTAATTAATCATAAATTAGTAACACATTAATTTGTGCTTAGGCATAAATAGGGCTATCTGATACAAATATACTATAAAGACTGAGTATCATTATTTCATAATTCACAATAATATTCAAGCTGGTTTAATACTATCATCTTCTACAATTCTGTAATATTTTGTTAAACATTTCATGATCTTGCCATATAATTATAGTGTTTTACTTTTATAAAAATCTTATGTTAGAATTATGCAATCATAGGGTCACAATCAAAGTACTAGTATTTTGTTTTTCAATCTAAAAAAAAATTATTATCAAAAAGCCAACTTCTTTCTGGTGAGAAAAGAGACAAAAACTGTAGCAATATAGAAAGTGCTTCCTCTAATGATCAAAAAGATATTTGGTAGTTTAAATAGCATGAAACATGATTTCACAACATCTACAGGGAAAATGTGGATTATCACTGGCTTAATATCATTTATTGATAAACTGTTATGTTCATCATAATTTCATAAGGTAGTAGAAAGTATAAGTAGCCTGTGATAGCTATAGCCATTTTTAACAGTGGGCTACTTTATATACCAATAGGGTGAGTCATGGCAATGTAAAGCTAATGAATGTAAATTTACTATAAAGACTGAGTATATAGTTCATTTCTCCATTACATGTTATATTAATTTATTTACTAGTTGTAACTCTACAATACACTCACAATACAACATAATATAATTCTAAAGTGATACTGTGTATTTATAATAACTTGGAAAAAAACATATTTTAGAAAATACTTTTGTTGTATTCCCAATCTCATGTTTTAAACAACATTTCAAAGTTATTTACATGTAATTTATTTATTTGTTCAACGACTCTCCCAGCACAAAAAATATATGTGGCTATTTGGGGTCATACACTGGTTACATATAAAATATTTTAAATCAAATCAGTGTAAAGAGCTGTTTTATAATATGTTTCAGTATATACAACAGAAGCAGAAATTGAAAGTGTAATAATAATATTTATCTTACTCTTATATCTGGAGAATGGTGAATATTTGGAGCAGAATCAACACTGAAAGAAAACAAAACATTGTATTGATTTTTCAGTAGTAAATATATATTCAATAATACGTGGAGTAGGTCAGGGCTCACAAGTAGAGCATCTACCTGGCGTGCAATGCAACCACTTCAATAGACCCAGTGGTCCACCTTAAAATTGAACCTTAAAATAAACTGGAAACAATTGTTAGTTTAACGACACTCCAGCACATTGTTTATTTAGCAGCTATTAGGTATCAGACATATTGTATTCTGTGACTCATCATCTTTTAGAAGAATCCCACTACTGCCACATAGGCTACTCTTTCCAATTAGCAGCAAGGGATCTTTTATATGTTCTTTCTCACAGACAGGATAGCACAAATCACGGCCTTTGTTAAACCCATTGTGGATTACTGGTCGGTGTAAGTGTCTTACACCTATTCGTTGTGGAGCACTCACTCTGGGTTGGAGCTGGTATCAAGATTAAAAATCCTATACCTATCTGCTGTGAGACACCGAGGCTGGCTTAACATACACCATTAAAGTAAGTACAAGCAACTTATAGTGTGGTTTTGTGCAGATTCTACACTCATTAGGCTGATCAGTGTTCTGACTGTTATTCAAGAAATGAATCGAATGTGTTAGTTTCTATTTTTAATGCACACTAATTAAATAATTACCTTGCGAGGTGCTGAATAAGGGCATCTTTTTTCCTTAGTTCTTCCCTGTAAGATCTCAACTGATCTTCAAGCTGTAAAAATAATTTTAAGTTCAGTGTTTAAAATGTTTTAAATTCAATATTTAAAATGTGTGGGGTATTTTTTTTTAATCAGAGGTGTGTGTGTGTGTGTGTGTGTGTGTGTGTGTGTGTGTGTGTGTGTGTGTGTGTGTGTGTGTGTGTGTGTGTG
>JAULBS010089923.1:0-14701 GCA_032355785.1 Symmetromphalus regularis | reverse complement strand
TGCTATAAAGAAACAGTTTATTTTAACACTTACTTGTATTTAATTTTGTGACAGCGTTTGGCGAGGTGTTTGCTATATAAAGAAACAGTTTATTTTAACACTTGTATTTAATTTTGTGACAGCGTTTGGCGAGGTGTTTGCTATAAAGAAACAGTTTATTTTAACATGTACTTGTATTTAATTTTGTGACAGCGTTTGGCGAGGTGTTTGCTGGTATAGGCGTGAGAGAACCACAGCCGGCTGCCAGCGAGGCTTTCTCTATGTTTGGCGAGGCTCACAGAAACATGGAGAAGTTTGCCATCAAGATGCTGAAAACTGTCAAACCTGTGAGTTTATCAAATGTTGCGCTTTCTTCTTAATACAACACAGTTTATTCCTTTCCCAACTAATGAATCACAACTGGTTTATTAAAGTATATACTTTCTGGTCTGAAGGAAAGTGCATGTAAAAAATGCCTTGCTGCTGTAGAATGACTAAAAGGACTTTGTAACCGTAATCGATAGACTGGAACTTGGGCTATCGTAAAGCAAATATTTAATTATTTTATAATGCTGGAATCTAGAGGTTTCTTTTAAAAAAATATTTTATTGTATTTTATATTTTTGGTTGTTTTTTCTAGATTTAAACAAATCTAACATTTCTTCCCTAACACAAAAGAAAGCGATGTCACATTTTTGATATGGTCCCTTAACATTGACTATGGTTTAAATTAACGTGTAACTGGGCCACACCAAAAAAACTTACCAATAATTTATTTATTTATTCAGTCTGCTATAATATTATATAATATTTATTGGAATTTAATATGTAAATAAATAAATTTGTTACTATATTTAATTTGTTTTACTCTGACGTCGAGTGCAACGGAAAGTATAAACAAGTTGTTTTAAAACAATGCTGCTAATAAAATAATCATGTTAGCGGTTCATATTTTTATTTGTTCAAAATAAAAATTGCATTAAAGTATGACTAATTTTTTTTTTTAAATCATCTCTTCTTATCTAGTATGTCATAGTATACTTTAAAGAAAATAGCTACACAAAATGAGCAATCGCTAATCAATTTTCAAATTGATTAGCAATTGTTGCTAGTGAAAATGTTTAAAACAAAAGGTCTCTTGGGTACAGTGTATTTTATAATAAAAGTTAACTAATTTAATGGTGATATATGTATTTTACAAGTGAAATGATCTGATTGCAGTTAATCAGTGACCTGAATACATTCCTGCACAAGGCGGTTCCAGACACCAGACTGACTATCAAGAAGTACCTCGATGCTAAATTTGAATATCTCGTAAGTCTGAATTGTTTATTACAAATATTATACATTCCTGCACAAGGCGGTTCCAGATACCAGACTGACTATCAAGAAGTACCTCGATGCTAAGTTTGAATATCTCATAAGTCTGAATTTTTGAGGCTGGCTTGCACATGACTATGTGTAAACATTTCCAGATGTTTGACATTCAATAGCTGATGATTGATAATTGAATGTGCTCTAGTCATTTTGTTAAATATAAAAACAAAACATCCCTAAGTAATGATGATTGTAATTTTATTGATGGTTATTGCGTTATTTGTTGTATTTCAGTCGTACTGTTTGAAAGTGAAGGAGATGGATGATGAAGAATACAGCTACGCGGCTCTACAAGAACCGCTGTACAGAGTGGAGACTGGAAACTATGAATACAGGTGAACGAATTGGGGAGGGGAATCAAAGTACTATAAGGAATCTGTTTTAGAAAAAGTTATTCTACTTGTCATCTATGTATGGCATGTGTTCATTAGATAACATTGTAAAAAGTTATTCTACTTGTCATCATTTTCCTTGAAAACCATTTGTTGTCAGTACCAAGCCTAATTCTTGCACACAACATATCTGTTCAATAAATCACATGGAAAATGTCTGGGTATCTAGTTCTGAATGATGATTGTGTATATGATATATTTCAGACTGGTTCTGCGCTGTCGACAAGAAGCTCGATCAAGGTTCGCCAAGATGAGATCCGATGTTCTAGTCAAGATGGAATTGCTAGATCAGAAACATGGTGGGTTGCGGAATTCATACAGATTCATTCTGATTAATTCTGCTAACAATTTTGTTTCTATAGTTTTACACATATTTCGAGTATTTTTCTTAAGCTCTTATTACAATGTGAATAATTCAAATACAAAATGATTAGCCAAATAAACAAATTTAACCTTAAGTTTAAAAAAAATAGAGAACAAAATGGAGAAATTCCATAAAATTTCACAGTGGTCTCTATCTTCACTATGATAACCAAAGGGAGATAACCTATAAATCTTGTATAACCTGTACAGAATAGTTATGAGTATTATTACAGAGATGTTAGTTGGGGTCTAAATTGACTGAAATTGCTATTGCACTTTTGGGCCCATTATCTATACAAACTGCTGAGCTGAATAAAACATTTGTGACAGAATTTTACTGCCATTGCAAAAATATAAATATATTATGGGTGCAGCTAGTTTTCTTGAAATTACCATAGTAAAATGCTTTTGTGACTGCAGTTAAATGCCTTTGTAAATTTGTCTGAATTTCAAGGGCTGTAGGTGACGTAAATATACTTATTAATTAAATAATTTTTTGAATATAAATGCTATATACCAAAATATCTACCAACCTGAGATGATATTTAAGCAGTTAAGATAGCAAGTTTTATGGCTGTGGATTTTGAAAGGGGTGGGTAGGTGGGAGGGCACATTTTTATGGGTGTATAAAATGTGTTGTGCGAAACCACAAGTGCCATAGGTGTGATGCCCCACAAGGAACATTTAAAAATATTAATTCCCTTTATAGTGATTCTGGTGTGTTTTCCCCTATTACATGAGACATTTGTAGACATATTAAAAACTGGCGATAAAAGTGGGTGTTCAGCCCCCCCTAGGTCCCCCCCAGCTCCTACAAGCCTGTGATCAATACTTCATAGTAATACTGTTGTTTACTTCTTTCAGTGCAAGACATTGTGTTCCAGCTGCAGAAGTTTGTCACAGCGATGGCAAAATACCACAATGACTGTCATTCTGTGATGAAAAATGCAGTCGTCTTCCCGATAGAAGTCGACTTGTCACGGGGAACATTTACCTATGACACGCAGAATCAGTTTAATGATGGAGAGGAGGATGATGATGATGATGAAGGTGAAGATGAACAAGACGATGAGCCACTGGATATATCTGAAAATACAGGCAATCTTATCAACACGGACTAAAACCATTCAACTACTGACAATGAAACAGATAAAATAACTGGATATATCTGAAAATACAGGCAATCTCATCAACACGGACTAAAACCATTCAACTACTGACAATGAAACAGATCAAATAACTGGTTTTGTTATAATCAAATAATAAATATAACTGGCAGTGTGACAGAAGATGATTATGAAATATCTGCAGCACCCTGAAATGCAAGTTGTTGTGAATAGCCTTTTAGCTGACATGAAAATCCATATTTGAATTTTGAGAATGCAGCAAAAAGTTAAATTTGTTTTATTTAACTATGCATCTAGAGCACATTGATTTTTATTTCATCATCGACTATTGGACGTCATTCATGTGGTCAAATAGACATATGTTTTAGAGGAAATCCCACTGCCACCACATATGCTACTCTTTCTAAGCAGCAAGGAGTCTTTTGTAGGCATCAACCCACAGACAGGATAGCACATACCATCGCCTTAGATAAAACAGTTGTGGACCACTGATTGGAACGGAAAATAGGCCAAACTGCAAGAATGCAGCAAACAGCACACAGTTAATAATAATTATAATTATTTTATAATCTTCTCGATCACCATGCATTAGACGGGAACTCCAGCTCCTCTCACAAATGCTGCAGTCCTTCTTATGTCTGTCAGGTCCCCATACAGCTTCTCTTCTTCTTATTTAAATTTTATAATAACAATAAAAAAAATAATGATAGAAACATCTTGCTAGAGCATCTCTGCCACACTTGCATTTTTGAAAGGTTTTCAGGCAGTCCTCGTTTTTATTTTTGTATAAGGAAATTTTAAACACTCAAATTAGAAAGGTTGCTAATGAGTGTGAGAACTGTCATAGGAGAATATGTGAAATGAAATGTGATACTTATCTCAAAATGAGTTTACACTGTCATAGCTTGTACTGCTTACAGACTGTACCCCATTAAAATGGATATAACAAGGCTATCGCTGGACTTTCTCCACTGGGTGTCAATTGAAAAGTTTTGTGAAATCGTGGGAGTTGTGTAATAGGATTTTAAGTAAAAATTCAAAACATGAGAGTCGCTGTTCAAGTTCCATGCTTCAAAATACACTTTTTAGGGGTCATTGAGAATCGTGTATAACATATACAATTATGTATACAAGTTAAATAGGTTGGAAACTGAGGTTTACTTTGAATAAATACCCTAGAGTGTTTGTAAATCTACATGAATTATTTCCCTTCATTAGCTTGAACGTGTTGTTAATTTGTAACCTGTCACATGATTTCAAGGCAAATTAATGAACTTGGAAAATGCTATTAGAAATGGTGATAATTTTACAATAAAGCTATACATTTTAGCACTTGTAACATTCCACAGTTGATCAGTGTTCTAATTAAAGATATGACATATAACTGATGAAGTCAACAATATTGTTGTTGACTGATGACATGACAAAAATTATTGTTGACAGTAACTTGTAACATGGCCTTAATAATTTTGTGTTTCCAGGTGAACAAATTAGTTGGGTTGGTACATTTTTGATTATATTTCTTGGGGGTTTGTTTTGCTGTATACATTTTAAATATTATTTTTTAATATATAATGATGTTAAACAAAAAGACTATAGTTGTCTATATTTCTTCTAAATAATGTCGAGTGTCTATAAATACAAAATTATTTTAGGCCTAATATACATACACCATTGTTTATTATTTTGCGTGTTTATATTATTATTAATATGTTTTAGTATTTGGCAAAGCCATACACTAATGTTATGAAAATGAATTTGAAAAACAACCACATTATTTTTCTTTATACATTGATCTTGTATATTTATGTTATTAAATTATAACTGGAAATTGTGATGTATATATTATATATGATATTTATTAATTATTAATTTATTTGTTACAGTAAAACAAAATCAACCACAGATTATAGATTATTTATGACTACACTGAGTCCATTAGTGTCTGCATAAATTGTATGCAATTTTCTTTCGTGTTATAAGGACAGACAATATTTTTCTCTTTATAAAAAAGAAGAAAAGTCCTTTTGTTGTTTAACCTTATGTGTATTTATTTTTCAGGATTTTTTTTAATATTTGACTTATTTCACTATTATTAGCAGGCCTGTAGGAAATGAGATGAGGTTTAAAAAAAACATTTTTTTTTTACTCCTCAATCTTTGCCATTGTAATGAAAATCTGATTTAGAGTTTGTACCCGATCCGACAGTGCCCCCCTCCACTCACAAAGCTGTTCATACGGGCCTGATTGGGCAACATAGGGTTTGTTTTGTCATCATGGAATGTGTGGTGGATTTAGTTCAGTGGTCAGGTTCAAAAGGTTGTAGGATCAAACCCCATGGCAGACCCATTAGTTTGTTTCCCATTATGTGATAGAACATTTTTGTTAACGTCTGACATATTAATTTCCAAAGCACTTTTTGACAGAGAATTATTTCCAGGTCAGCGGGTTTGTTCTGTGGACCATGTGTAATGTTTATAATTTGTTTGAGACATAATAGCCACTGATTTTGCAATGTTTTGTAGTGTACTGTAATCATTTCTCATCGCTGTAATATTTATGATGGACTGTTTTGAAATCCATTTGTTTTTTGAAATCATCCTTTATGTGGACAATTTTTAAATCTTTTCATTATGATGGACAGTTTTGAAATCCTCCACATTTATGATGGACAATTTTGAAATTTTCCTTCATTGTGATGGACAGTTTTGAAATCCACCACATTTATGATGGACAATTTTGAAATCTTCCTTCATTGTGATGGACAGTTTATAAATCTTCCTTCGTGATGACGGTCAGTTTAGAAATCCTCCATATTCATGACGTGCAATTGTGAAATCCTCCTTATTGATAATTGACAGTTTGTTTAAAATTGTCTTTTATGTATTTCATAGACTACCATCTGATACCAGATTGCATTTATTTCATATAAACAAGTATTCATCTTTAATTTTTTTATGAGTCCTTTTGTCATATTTCTCCATGATGTCTATATAAACTCTCCTTGGATCACTCATTTTGTATTTCCCGACCCTCCCAATTTTCTTTCTTCTTCATTTTAAAAATGTAGGCGTGCATTTTATTATTTCTTCAGTGGGAGTTCTTTATTAACTTTTGTTGAGCTATTAACTGAAAAATAAGAATGGGTGGATCCTTACTGACATACTGGAGAGTGAAAATCACTGATTTCTGTTTTGTTGGAATTGTAGACAGTGTTTTAAGAAAATGAAATGTTTATATATACATACCCATGAAAAAAAAATAGATACCAAAAATTAGAAATTTCAAGTTTATTTAGTTGGGATAAATTGTATTTGTGATAAAGTAATAGATGTTATTTATGTGACATGATTTGCACAAGAGTTGTCTCCCTTGTTATTCCTACTGGAGATTCTCAAAAATATTCTTACCACAACTAGTGACCTTTAACTCTTTATTTCTAACTAATATATATTTGAACATTTTAATGACATAGGTTGTAAAACTAATACTATTCTCAACCGATTTACGAATTAGCTTTACGAATATGAAGTTGACTTAGCTTTACGAATATGAAGTTGACTTAGCTTTACAAATATGAAGTTGACTGTTTTACGAATATGGAGTTAACTTAGTTTTACAAATATGAAGTTGACTTAGTTTTACAAATATGAAGTTAACTTAGCTTTACGAATATGAAGTTAACTTAGCTTTACGAATATAAAGTTAACTTGGCTTAAACAATCGAGAACATAACAAAGTTGTTTGTACATATATTTGTGCTTATATCCAATTAAGGTTCAAGCACGCTGTCCTGGGCCCACAACTCAGCTTCTTGTGTTTTCTGTCCAGGTTAGTGTTAGTAGAAGAGCTAAACCTATTGTCACCACATTAAAATGCCACTATTATTGATATATGCACTATCCCACAGCCTTTGATAGGCCAGTGGTAAGTGTATAAGTTGTTTTGGAAAGTGGTCTCCAGTAAGGTGAGCTCGGGGAGATAACCCACTCACAGTGAATAACATCTTGTACTATTGTTTTGTGTATGTTCCATTGTTTTGTGTATGTTCCATTGTTTTGTGTATATTCCATTGTTTTGTGTATATTCCATTGTTTTGTGTATATTCCATTGTTTTGTCATGCTGTTATTAGTGGTCAGCATGTCTTTATATACAACATTCCATGTTGAACAGTTACTTTTATTTTTTGTTAAAATTTAATGTATATATTTCTCATAATATTTTACAGGTTGTTTTTTTACATAGACTAGTCTGTTAAGAATTTAATCTTTTGTTGTGATTTCATTTGATATTTGTTGTGAAATGTTAATATACAGTGGTTTGTCTAAACTGGGGTGTGCCTAATCCACAAACTGGTAAAAGTAGTCTTAACCAGCTACAGTAACCTGAAAAGTAACAAAAATTGTGTTGTAACTCAGGTTATATAATACAGGTTATATAATACAGGTTATATAATACAGGTTATATAATACAGGTTATATAATACAGGTTATATAATACTACATTGTATATTAGTTTATTTTGGAGAAAATAAAGGTCACCCTTTAACACAGGTTGCTGTTTAATACAGATCTCCACAAGAGCAGATTTGATTGTTCATTATTTTATTGTTGTAAATTGGTTTATAACTAGAAAAACTATGAAAAACAAAACTATTATTATGTTCAGAATGTATATCTGCATATGGTAATACAATATTTTGTTTTTGTTATTTACACCACTAAAGCAAATTGATTTATTAATAATCAGCTATTAGATGTCAAACATTTAGTAAATTGTGAGATGATGTCAAGTGTGAGCCAGCCTCTGACAGGTATTGAACCACATTCTTCAGCTTGAGAGTCCAATATGATTGAACCACTGAGGCTCACCTGCATAATACAAATTCCCGTGGATAATTGTATCTGTTTATATATGTATTGTAATTAAGAATTACTGTTCAAACAGTTTCAAGGGTCATTCACTATTCTCAGCATTTTCCTTCTTGTACAGAGCATACAAATTTTCATATCTCCCACCCCTGTCAAATTTGATTTTGCATGTTCATGACATCACTTCTGTATTTTAAGATGTGGTCATAATAAGACAATTTTAAACCATGACACATTAACAGTATTATAACATTCTAAAATTCTTGAAAGGTTTTTGTTTTATTTTAGATATTCAAAAGGCATTTGATGAAATTTTGCCCCAGGAAGATGTCATATGTAGAATCTTAAGATGTGATACACTTTGTCATTATTTTGGTGAAATCTGAACAGTTAAGGTTTTTGCTATTATTTTAAGGACAGTATGTATCCATCTTTCATGAACACTTGTTATCATTTAGACAGTGATCCATGAGTGCAGGTCATCACAGTTTTGCCTATATATTCCTTAGACTTGTGTACAGTACTTCAGTTTTTGAACAAGGTGACAGATTACATGCAACAGAGACAACCTCTTTTCTATAACCAAAAGCAGAACATCTGGCCAAAGGAAAGAACCTTCACAAAATGCTTTACTGATCTCCTACATGATTTGCACAAGAGTTGTTTCCCTTGTTATCCCTACTGGAGATACCCCCAGAGAATCTCAGGAGTAGTCATGACCTCCAACTGACAGTAAAGTTCATTAAAAGATTCAATCTGAGGTTATAATAGCAGTATATGAAACCGAACGAGAAGAATATTATATGGAAACGGTACATTTTTTCAGTACCGTATGGATCTGATTTAGATAAGAATATGAATATTATTATTAACTTATAGAATCTACCACGAAATTGCTGACATAAAAGTGTAAATTATTATATGTTGATCTGAACTCAATATATATTTATGAAATCCTCTGTTGTTTGGTCAGTTTTATTTGATATCTGTACTAAATTGGATACACTCACATTTTGTTAACAGTTTATACCACTGGGTGGATACAGTTTTAAAAGGGGAGTATGTGGTGTTACTAGAATTTGAAAAGAAGGGGAATAATGTTATTTTTGACGAAAGGGTTGGGAAATGTTTTGTTTAAAATTTCATTAGCAATATAGACTGTATCCAGGCCCACCGGTATGGGGGTGGATGAGAGGGTCAAGTGTTACGGGGCCTGTGTACGTCTGAGGGGTCAAGTGTTACCGGGCCTGTGTACGTCTGAGGGATCAAGTGTTACGGGGCCTGTGTACGTCTGAGGGGTCAAGTGTTACGGGGCCTGTGTACGTCTGAGGGGTCAAGTGTTACGGGGCCTGTAAAACCGTCCACGTAACAACATTTTCCCTACAACCAATTATATTTGCATATCTGCAATCTTAATAAAGGTTTCTCTACCCCTCCCCCCAACACCTCATGTAAATTCTACCTACAATAATGTTTGTATCATGCGAATAATGATTTTTCTTATATAAAATAATAATTTTAAAAAAGACGTTGCAACACTTTGTTTTAACAACGGTTAGTAATTGGTTCTGTTGTGATTTTATTGTTAAAGGGGCAGTATCATAGATGAAAAAGGTGACCGTCAAAAAATATTTGTGTTGAAATGTATTGCATTTAAAACAGTGTACATTCAATTACATGCATAGAAAAAAGGCAGAGGGATAAACAATTCACTATTAGAAAAATTATAATTTGACAGAGGAACATAAAAAATGCTTCCAACTGGAATTGGCAGTCGTAATATAATATTTACATGTACTATGTAATAAAGAGTATACCATTAAACAACAAATAAATACCAATGCTATTTTTTAGTATACTTAATAGAACCAGAGGCGTTGGAACCTATAAATATGTTCCTTATTCATCGTTGAATTACTCACCAGCTAATTCTGATGGTCAGAAATGAGAGCAGCTCCCAAGTAGGGCCTATCAATTTCGTTCCAACGCTCCTGATATAATAATAATTATATAACCTTGGGGAATAATCATCGTATTCTTATATGTCATAATCTGAGTACAATTTTTATACTTTTGATATTGAGCTAATTGGGCCATTATGTTTGTAGGTATACAGTAACGGATCCAGAGGAGTCCAGGGGGTCCGGACATCCCTTTTTTCTAAAAAAAAAAATTATTACTTTTTTCCGACTGGAAGACGTACAAATTAACCATTTTTTCCTGTCCTATTCACTCATCGCATTTGAACCCCCAGACATTTCAGAAAACCACATTTTGACTCCACACCCCATTTCAGAAATCATGCATATATAATAAAAACAACTTCTTACATAAAGAATTCAATGAAAACTGGACACCTTGGCAACTACTACTAGACAATAAAAGTAACTTCTGTTTTGTCTCCAACATCCACAATGTATGTAAATTATATTCGAGGTTACAGGCACACCATAACCTCGTATCCACTTCAAACTCAACGCTTCGTGCCTCAATATGTTAGCCACCATCCCCCCACTCCCCCCCCCCCACCCCCCATCCCTCAAAAAATCTGTTTGTCCATCACCCAACGTTCACTTGCTTGCGCAAGCCTGGATTATGTTCTTATCCCCATCTCTTTCTGGTATATTCAGACGCGGATGCTGGATTTCTGAAAGGGTATAGTCCAAATGTATTGAAGGAAAATTGTTAAATTTTCACGTCCTTTCCACTCGGAAAATATATGTAAAAATAAATAAATAATAATAATTCAGGAAAATGGGGTAGTCCGGCCTCTGGACACTCCTCTGGATCCACCATTGACATTATATATTTTTTAAAATATATTTATTTCTTTTGACTATTCTCCAGTCTTACACTCCACTCTACCATTTGAGTTAACCCCGCTCCCTTCTACAAATGTACAAGTGCACATAAGTTATTTTAGAATTCTCTTGTGCATGTAGCAAACTGTGTAACATCTAAGGGCGTTTCCAGTTGAAATTACATCGAGGGAGGGGATAGAACGCACATGTATTTTTTTTTATGTTGGTCCTTGTTACAAATACGGTCAATTTATGTGGGTGGTGGGTTGGTGAAAGAAATTATAAATTATAATTACTTTGGTACTGGTTCTGTAACCGCCGGCAATAAATAAATTATGCGGTTGGGGGGGGGGGGGGGGGGCATTTTGGTATCAAATCCATATACAGTGTATATTAACTTTGGTAGGAGGTCATGAGCATATTTTATAAAAGTAGGTGGGCGTGAATTTTTTTTTTATGTAGATGGTACCCTAAAAAATTAAAGGCGTTCTACCCCACCCCACCCCCGTATAAATTTAATTGGAACACCCCTGTTATTGTATGTATATACTCTATAAATTCAATATATGTTGGTCTTTATCTGTGACTTGGTCTCTATCTTTGTTTTAGTCTCTATCTGTGACTTGGTCTCTATCTGTGCCTTGGTCTCTGTCTTTATCTGTATCTTTGTCTCTATCTGTCCCTTGGTCTTCATCTGTGCCTTGGTCTCTATCAGTCTTTATCTGTGCCTTGGTCTCTATCTTTGTCTTTATCTTTGTCTCTATCTGTGTCTTTGTCTTTATCTGTAACTTGGTCTCTATCTTTATCTGTATCTTTGTCTCTATCTGCGCCTTGGTCTTTATCTGAAACTTGGTCTCTATCTTTATCTGTATCTTTGTCTCTATCTGTGCCTTGGTCTTTATCTGTAACTTGGTCTCTATCTTTATATGTATCTTTGTCTCTATCTGTGCCTTGGTCTTTATCTGTGCCTTGGTTTCTATCTTTGTCTATCTTTCCCTTGGTCTCTATCTGTGCCTTAGTCTCTATCAGTGTCTTTATCTGTGCATTGGTCTCTGTCTTTGCCGTGGTCTCTGTGCCTTGGTCTCTGTCTGTGCTTTGGTCTTTATCTATTCCTTGTTATCTATCATTGTCTTTAGCTGTAACTTTGTCTCTATCTGTGCCTTGATCTTTATCTGTGCCTTGGTTTCTATCTTTGTCTATCTTTGCCTTGGTATCTATCTGTGCCTTGGTCTCTATCTTTGTCTTTATCTGTGCCTTGGTAGCTGTCTTTATCTGTGCCTTGGTCTCTACATTTGTCTTTATCTGTGGCATGGTCTCTATCTTTGTTTTTATGTGTGCCTTGATCTCTATCTAGGTGTTTATCTGTGCCTTGGTATCTATCATTGTCTTTATCTGTGCCTTGGTCTTCATACTTGTCTTTATATGTGCCTTGGTCTCTATCTTTGTCTTTATATGTGTCTGTGTCTCTATATTTATCTTTATCTGTGCCTTGGTCTCTATCTTTGTCTTTATCTCAGCCTTGGTCTCTGGCATTGTCTTTATCTGTGCCTTGGTCTCTATCATTGTCTTTATCTGTGCCTTGGTCTCTATATTTGTCCTTATCTATGTCTTGGTCCCTGTCAGTGTCTTTATCTGTACCTTGGTCTCTATCTTTGCCTTTATCCGTGCCTTGGTCTCTGTCATTGTCTTTATATGTGCCTTAGTCTCTATACTTGTCTTTATATGTGCCGTGGTCTCTATCTTTGTCTTTACACGTGCCTTGGTCTCTATATTTGTCTTTATCTGTGCCTTGGTCTCTATCTTTGTCTCTATCTTTGTCTTTATCTCTGCCTTGGTCTCTGGCAATGTCTTTATATGTGTCTTGGTCTCTATCATTGTCTCTATCTGTGCCTTGGTCTCTATCTTTGTCTTTATCTGTGCCTTGGTTTCTGTCTTTGTCTTTATCTGTGCCTTGGTCTTTATATTTGTCATTGACTATAGCAGTGGCCATCATTTCACAGTGGTATTTTGTCAACAACAGTTTTGTATTTGATATGAAACACGTAGGTAGGAGGCACACAGACTGCAACGCAGAGAAAATTATATTTCTGGTTTAAGGAAGAATATTTACAACATAATTTTTTCTTATAAATATATAAGTAAAGAAACACAAAGTCTATTTAACAGTCAGTCGTGTTTGTATATACAGCAGTAGCGGGTCAATGTGGGGTCCAGGGGGGTCAGGACCCCATTTTCCGAGAGGAAGGACGCGAAAATTATCCCTTTCCCCAATTTCTATTCACTTATCACTTTTGGCCCCCCCCCCCACCTTTCAGAAATCTGGCATCCGCACCTTGTATAGATTAGAGTTGTGTATCATTAATATGTCAAAATAGCAAAAACAAAAACTTATAATGAACTGCGAATAAACGAAGCGATCAATCACGTGACCTTGTTCGTGTGGCATTTCTATGGAACACTTACGTCTGCTGGGAAATGAGTTTATTTTCAATTGTGTTAATTATGTCCTTGATGTCGCAAATTAACTTAGAGGGACGTGGGTTGGTAGTTTTGGCGCGAATTATCTCCCCTAAGCCACTTAAGGGAAGACAACTTTACTAACTCCCTTCTTTGAGTAAATAGAATATATTTACGCTGGCATTACTGAAAGTAAAGTCAACACTTATCGTGTTTTAGTCAATTGGAAATTTTATGAACAGATTATTGACCTTAAAGGCATAGACGGATATATTAAATGTAGTAATTTTACAACAAAAAATATAATAATAAAATTAAAGATTTTTAATATTGGGAAAGTTTATTTATAACCAAATTATGAGAAATTAAAAATTGGTGGCCGAAAGGGTGTCGAGAAACCTCTAAATCCACAGGATACAACAGTTCACTGCATATTCGGTAATAATTTTTACAAGGAAAAAAACGTAGAAAAGGTATGTCTGGAGAGGCTCCGGGTGGGGGGAGGGGGAGCGAGTAGCAGGGGATAAGGACCGCCATCACCCCGTTTCTCGATTTAAAAAAAAAACTTTTCCAAGTGGAAGGACGTGAAAATTAACAATTTTTTCCACATTTCTATTCACTCATCGCATTTGGACCTCCAGCCCTTTCAGTAATCCACATTTGGACCCCCCTTTCAGAAATCCTGGACACGCGCCTGTCCCCAACGCCGACCCTTCTGAATCTGTTCCTGTTGTAGTTCGTACTCATGGCGGACGTTTTACTTTGAACTGACGTAGATAAATTGGTTAACCAATGACATAGGATGCGGCATAATGGGACTCTAGCATCAACAAACGTTTACCAAAATGATCATAACCTTCACTAATTATGCCTGTGCCTGATGATACTGCGTTGTTTAACTTACGCATACAATGTGCATGAACTAACATAACAAACTGCGATTTGTGGCTGCCAAATGCTTGAGCAGAAGGAATGTTACTCCACATAAAGAATAAATGTAAAGGAATGCATTCCTCCATAATCCCCTTGCAGTTTTTTGGTTTTGTTTAACGACACCACTGTGAAGCGGGATGTAGCTCAAACGATAGCGTGTCCGCCTGTGAACTGGTCGGTCATCGGATCGATCCTTCTCAGTGGACCCATCTTCAGTTTGGACTATTTTCAGTTCATACCAGTGGTACACAATAGGTTCCTCAAATGCCGTGGTATGTGCTGTCCTGTCTGTTGGACGGTACATATAAAAGACCCCTTGCTGTTTATCGGAAAGAGTAGCCTATGTGGCGACAGCGGGTTTCCTCTAAATACATATGTCAGAATGACCATATGATTGACG
>JAULBS010089913.1:0-17584 GCA_032355785.1 Symmetromphalus regularis | reverse complement strand
ACTCAAAAATCTTTGATCTAAAGGTAAGTACTATTAGATTTGTCAATAGTTTCTTATTAAAGCTGTATTTCTCGGCTCCTCGTTGGTAGCCAAAAGTACTCCCAAAAATAACATTAGGTGTTGTCTGACTAGGTAGAATGTTTCATGTATAAAGCCTATCAAACAATTCGAGGAGATAAAAAAAAATCTTTATTTCCTTTATATATATGAATCATATAAAGTAGAAAAAACAAGTATGTGGTAGCATGTCAAAAACTGGTTACTCCAAAAAGGTGAATTTGTTATGCTTCAAAACAATTTCATGAGGTAATTTGATTTTCCAGTAAATACTGGCCTTATAAAGGAAAACTGTACATCATCGTGTTCGGTAGAATATTCCCTTCAAAATGAAACTGTTCCCACTTCTTTGTGATAAATGATAAGAATTCTAGGTTCATTCAAACAATCAAAGAAAAATAGGGGTGGAGCCGAAGATGCCAAATCAGTGTATTTCTGTTTCTTTTGATTCCTTGTCTTTCTAAAACATTTTTTAAAAGGTATAGTTTGCAGAATTCTCATTAGATGTCAGCTGGGCAGATTAAAAAAAGCCACAACAGGGTCAAGATCATGGAAAATTCCATTTCAGAATATACTATTTTAGGATTTTCGTTGATTTCATCATGTAGGCAAATGTTCTCTGTGGAGTATTGGCTGATGGCATATAGGGACACTATGTAGTTTAAATCTTCTGATAACACTAGGTTTCTGTTTCTTCTTTAATTACCGAGTGTTACTGATTGCAGAAAAAAAAATCTATAAATTACAGGCCATAGGATTTCATGGTAACGATCATTACTAGTAATGTGTCGGCGAAATCACGGAAACAAAAATCCTTTTCCCATGATTTTCATATCGCATCTACGTTATTTATTTATATATATTAAAACAAAGTTTTTTAAACATATCTGACACCAGAATTATCTGAAGACTATAAAATCCGACACTAATCGAATACACATACATGTAAGTCTCGCCAGATGGTTTTATTGTTTAACATGCTATTTTTGGTAACACTAAATAGATGGTGTCGCAAACAAAACCTTTACAGATGCCATGGTGCAAAGTCCACTGCCTAGCATTAGATGTATCTAAAAATGTTTCACTCCTTGATTTAGTGAGATCATAGCCAAATACACAACTTTGTTCAAAATTAGTCCACACATATGCTTTTAATTTAATCATCCCAAAAATACGACATAGAGTGGTCATCTACTTAATATTGAGAAACCCTCCCCCAGATCGGTCGCTTCGTTCCCTCGCAAAGAATTCCCATTTTGGGGGTTTTGTCTTACTAAAAAAATTCTAAATGGAACAGAGTGCACATTGTTGTTGCATTTCCTTGAAATATGCCCTTTCACCATGTTCTCTGACCTCTGTTTTCATTAAAAAAAAGTTAAGCTGATCACCAAGAACGATCCGAAAAAGTGTTTCCCATGAAATCCTGTGGCCAGTATGAAGACACATCATGACATGCACAAAATAGACCATTATCTACAAATATCCTGGTGCTTATTTTGAGGCTGCTTGCCAAAAAAATTGGGGATGGGTGGTTGGAAATTTGGGTGGCTGGTTCATTTTCCCAGGTTACCGGCCCAGCTGGCCGGTATCTAAAAAAGGTTAATGTACAGCCCTGTTATAGCTAGTTAAAGATTAAATCATGCCGTCAGTTTCCTTTGAAACATTATTTGAATCTAGATATGAAGAATGGAGGCAGTGATCTCCTCACAAACTTCAGAACTGATGTGTATCTGTATTTTTGAAAACAGAAACAATTGTCATTTTCAGCATGTAACACTTTTTTCTACCTACGACCACATATAAAAATAAACATACAAATATAAATGTATACATCATAATGTAAGGGGATAAATGTAAATTCAATCTTTAGATCATTGTATGCACTGGAAGTCTTTCCCTTATGCACAGTAGACTTTACCTGTTTCAGCATTAAAAATGTAAACAAACTGTCAAACAGCTATCATTTTCATAAAAGATACGTAAAATAAGTACAAAACACCTCAATAGTACCACCAATCAGCTAAATTCAGTTAAATGCTCTAATACCACCAAGTTACTTTAGAGATACTTGCCTGAAATATACATCCTGTATATACAGGGCCCGAGGAATGCATTTGAAAGTGTGGGGGCCAATGAAAAGTAGAAGATCCAAGGGCAACAGCATTCCTACAGGAACCCTCTCAAACTTCGAAAACATCCAGATTTTGACTACTTTTATTTTGTTACCGAGCCTGAAAATATTTTTATTCAGCAACATTTTTTTAATGATTATTTTTATTAGTTGTCTCCCCCCCACCCCGAAAAAAAAGGACCATGCCTCCTCTTCTCCACGGTACCATATATAATTTTTTTAAGTGTAATTACTTTATGAATATGATTTAAATGCAAAATACAATTTTTAATCAGATGTTTTGTTTAGAACTATACATGTAGTTTATAAAATTATCAATAACAAATGTTTTTATTGATTTATTTAGAATAAAATTTTAACTGAATAGTTTTATTGTTTGTGTCATCAAGTAAGATTTTTTAAAAACACAACTCTCTTAATCCTTAAGGAAATGGTACTAAAATCGTTGTTTAAAATTATTTATTTATGAAGACACTTAACAGAATCGCAGTTGTATTTTTTACATTTTTGGTTTTATTACATGTACAAGTGAACCTATTCTAATCATCCACTAAAAGTGACATTGCTCTCAATGTTGTCTGTCTTCTTCTGTCATCAACAGCAAATGGTGAATGCATTTTTTAATATTATTTTATAACGTGACATTTTATAATTCATTTCATTTTAAATTATTGCTTTGAAAGTGAAAATTGTTATATCAATATTTCAGAATAAAAATCCAGGAACAGCTACATTCTTCACAAATCGTGCTCTGTGTTATCTAAAACTGAGACAATGGGAAACGGCAGTTCAAGACTGCCATCGAGCTCTGGAGATAGACAGACAGCTGGTCAAGGGTCATTTTTTCATGGGTCAGGCATTAGTAGAAATGGGCCAGTATGATGAGGCAATTGCGTCCTTAAAGAAAGGTATTTACTGTTCTTAGGATGCTTCTTTTACTGTTAACATGTTAAGTCCTGTTGTGTTCTTTCTACTTATACATGCCTTTGAAATATAGCAGACTTCTTTTTTAGCACTGAAGTGTCCTTGGACAAAGAAGATGATATTTAACTTGTCAAAGAAATGTTTCTGTTGTATGGCTTTGTAATTGTGAAAGTAGGCAAATGTGTTGACAGTTATGATATCGGATATGTGTGAGATTAAACAGGACCAAGCTCATATTTTGTTATAGATGAACAAAAAAGTTTCTAAATTAAAATCTCCAAACAAATAGTTAGGCACGTCTGTCATTTTGACGTCATTGTTTGATTTTAAAAAATAGAATCTTGGGGGAATTCCTTGGTGATTCCTTTATTGACAGAATTCATAAAGTAGTTTTGGTTATAGTCTGAAATAGAGCAAAACTGAGGTTCATGCATCTATGAACATTGTTTTTTTAAGTCACATGATGTCACTTGGACCAATCCAAATATATATAACAAATGTGTATTTACAAAATGGAATTATATATGTATCACACACAGATTTGGGATTGGGAAAGTACAACAATGTATGTCTAACACATTTTGAGAAAAAAAAAATTGCAGTCTTCATTGCTTCAGACCTACATTATACATACTTCCCATTGGTAAATCCTAAATACACCCTTGTGTGTGGTGACTGTTTTTATAACAACCAAATAACATGTATCAGTATTGCTGTTATATAAAATGTACTATTTTAAGACTCTAAATATTTAAATAATGATGATCAGTGTAGCTAGAGGCCTAGTTGAATGGGATACATTTTTATGTGGATGATCTATTTTTAGGGGTTTAATCATCAACATGTCTTGTTAGTTTTGACAAGTTTATTTTTGATAATATTGGATTAATATAAATTTGTATGTTATCCATTGCTTACAGCTTATGACCTTGCAAAGGAACAGAAACTGAACTTTGGTGATGACATCACTAGTGCCTTAAGAATGGCTAAGAAGAGACGTTGGAACATGATAGAAGACAAACGTGTTCAGCAGGAAATTAAACTTCAAACATATCTTAATCAGTTGTTATCAGAAGAACATAAACGGTTAGTCTACATACATGTAATTGAAGAATTATATACTTTAATTGAAAAATTAAAAAGTACTCTTGTGTATAATCTTTAATTTTTTTTTAAATTCAGAACCAAACCTTCATTAGAAATTGTGTAACAATACCACACCACACCACACTGACTATGAAATTTGCTACAGTGTGAATCAAAATGGAAAATTTGTTTATGAGGGAGTAACGTATGTTGACCTCTGTGGCACCATGGGTAGGTCACAGGATTATATGCTTAAATCCAAATCATTTTATTTCTGGAGTCGGCTGTATTGACCTCTGTGGAACCATAGGTAGGTCACAGGATTAAATGCTTAAATCCTAATCATTTTATTCCTGGAGTCAGCTGTATTGACCTCTGTGGCACAGTGGGTATGTTACAGGATTAAATGCTTGAATCCCACATAGATAGGTGTCTATCCACTTACAGTATTTAATCCATTTGAAGGATGCATCCATGAAGGGATGGTTTCAGCATGAATGAACAATTGGTTTGGGCTATCACATCTGTAGGAAAGTGCATATAACAGATCTCTTGGTGCTAATCAGAAAGAGCAGCCTATGTGTCAGAAGAATATTTCTGTTTTATTTTAACTTTAACATCTCTACAGTATTGTCCAGAAAGCTAAGCTGTATACTCAGAGAAGTGTCTTTAAACTTTCACTGGATGAAAATAGTTAAAATTAAAAAATTTCTGAAAGACAAAATTATGGGACCTATGATATAGATAATAACAGTCCATAGGATTTCAAATTTCATGGGAAACACTTTTTCGGTTGCATGCTTTTGGATCATGGGAACCCATCAGAAACTGTTTTTCGGTCCAAAATACCTCAGTAGTGATATGAAAATTATGGGAAATGAAATTTCGGTTCCGTGATTTTGACAACATGGTACCGACACACTACCATTAATGATCATTACCATGAAATCCTATGGCCTGAATAACTTACAAGTTAAAAGGAATTACACATTTCTGTCCTGAGTAAAATTTGTGTTGTATGTGTAGTTTTTAAAACTTATTTTGAAAAGCCTATAAACTTCAGCCAACAGCTATCTCTCCCCACTGACAAATTATAGAAAATATATTATTCTTCAAATCCTTTCCTACGAAGTCGAATGAAAGACTGTTTCTGATTTCAGACAAATGACAATATATAGACAGTCTTCAGGAGATCATGATTGCAGTGAGGAGATGGAAACTTTAGAACAGTTTCATGTAAGCTCACTTTTACAATATGTCCTTTTTCTTTGTACTTTATTACATGTTTCATCTATTTTAAATAATATCACTATAGAACCAACACAAGTTGTTATAAGAGAGATTAAAATACATTTTGGTTTCATGGGTTATACCTGAAATGAATTTTTTAATAAAACAATGTTAAATTTTGTGCTGTAGGCTGTCAGACTACTGAAAAGCTTGGCAGACTATGGAAAAACTTGGCAAATTAATAAAATGTGGTTGGTACTGATCTAGCAGATAAGTGAGGTGTTTTCTATATAGATGAGAATGGCTTGAAAATGTTTTTCTGGAAAATATTTTGTTAATTTTTGGTACTTCTAAAGTGACAGGAGAAGACTGTCATGCAATTGTACAGCCGCCATGGGGGTAAGGGTGTGCACAAGAGAGGATGTACTGACATTTTTTGTTAAATCTGAATTGTATTGGAGTGATTCTAAGCATATTCCAGTGTCATCATAAATCACATAAAAAAATTCTATTCTCAATGGAATTTCAATAACAAAAATGCAGAAGCCGCAATTGTTCATATTGTTCACAATGACGGAAACAGTAACACTGCGCACAGATCCCACACACTTACCCCTCACAAGATGTTAAAACATGACAGCGGCCATGCATTTCCATGGGTGCAAACATGTTGGTCCGACAACTGAATTGGTGGTTTGTGCAAAACCAGGAATGGTCACAAAATTGGACCATATCCAGATAAAAAATGAGGAATTCTGGATAAATATGGAAGATTCTCATCTATGTTTCTATTTCTGCAACTGTTTGTAGTTTAAACAAACATTACATTCTTATTTTCTCAAGTATTGTGTATCGATTAGTATTTCAGTTTGCAGAAGATATTTGCTTTATTTTGTTTACATTTTCAGCAAAAAAAGCTTCGAGCTGTGAATTCGTTATTTGCTCAGTTAGATGACAGAAGAAAGGTATGACTTTTGAAATCTTAACAAACAAACATTATTTTTATCTTATGAAAAGTGAAGAAAATATAAATTTCTTTAATCCAATAAAAGTGAGCTGGAACAGAAACTGTAACTGTACATAATGGTAAATTAATTAACTTATTCTCTCACATATTATTTTAATAAACAAGCATACTTTCTTAAAGAGTAGGGTGTAGCTCGGAGGTAGAACATTCACCTGATGTCCTTTTGTCCTTAATTATGAATATATTTCAGTGATATTTCTCAAAACTTCACATCAAAGATGCTGTTTATTTGATATCTTAATTTACTGACATGTTATATTTTGTGAATTCTGTAAAAAACCTCTTCTATTATGCTTGCATTCAGAACTGATTGGCCAATTTACACAATGTACTGAATAATGACGAAAGTGAAATCATAATTAGTGAAAAGTATTTTGAGCATCTTGCAGATAAATAATATCTCGCAAAGTCCCATTCAAATTAAAAGAACCCAAATTAGCATGTGGAAGGATACATTTGATTGGTTTATTTTACAAGGGATTGCGTGTTATGGTATGACGTTTTATTTTATGTTTTATCACAGAAAAGAGAAGTGCCAGATTATTTATGTGGGAAAATTAGCTTTGAGATCATGCGAGATCCAGTGGTGACACCCAGTGGTATTACATATGACAAAAAGGATATAATAGAACATCTACAGGTATGATTTAGAAAATCTTAATTCTACAATTGTTAAGGGGTCAATCTAGGATTTCTCAAAAGGGTGTATATGTTTTGATTTAGCCCTATTACACGAAAAAGGCTTATTAACATTCTACATGTAGTCCTTGAAGTTAACTTTCTGTGCTGCTGAAGTACAAAAAACCAAACGATATAAAATAATGTTTTAGAAGTACATAACCGTGATAAAAATACATATCATAATTTTTTAATAAAGAGTATTTTAAATCAACACTATAAAATGTACTTTACAGTTGATGGTATTGTAATGGCCAGAGGCTTTGATGAATAAAGGAATGTGTTGAAATACAGACATGAAAATAATGCCACCACAAGTAGCTACCAGTCTTCCACCTGTTTCTTCATATTTAAAAAAAATAATCATTTCAGAGAGTTGGTCATTTTGATCCAGTAACGAGAACAGATTTAACTCAAGATCAACTGATTCCCAACTTTGCCATGAAAGAAGTGATAGACAACTTTTTGGAAGAGAACCCATGGGCGGAGGACTACTGACTAACAACTAACACAATGAGCAGTATTAATTATCTTCCTTGAAGATTTTTTAATGGTCCATGGTATGAAATAACTGTTTTCAAACTTCATTCATTCCCACACTACATCGATGTTTGATGTCATAAATGGTTTTAGACATAAGAATACTAGCTTTTTTGGAGGTTGTTCACAATTATAAGTATTTTCACATTTTTGCAAACTGTACCCTTAGGTTAAGTGGAGGGTCACAGCTGTTGTTCAAATTTAAATTAATTATTAAAATGTTATTAGAAATCTCTTTGTTGATTGAAATTTCATGTGGATAGGCCCTCTGAAAATGTGTATGCTCAGTATGAATAATTTTATTTTGAGAATTAATTAATTATTAATTGTCAAAAACATTATAAACTTCCATTTAAATATGTGTAGTATGTACAATATATAAAAAATTATTTTAATTCAGTATATTTGTTATATGGGTCATTCCATATAGAATCAGTCAATTCTTGGAAAAGTTCACACATGACCCCCTCAGAATCACCAGATTTTTTTGTACATTAACTATAATATATTTAATGAAGCTATGCAAAATTTTAACTATATACTATAAATATCTTCAGTTATAGCCCCTTGAAGTACCTAGGGGTAGTGTAAAATATGACGATTTGTATTTCGTGTTAAATTTTCGGTCATTTTTGAGCTTTCATACCTTCATAACTAAAGGTGCTAGCCACATATTCCACATATTTAGCATATCTGATAAAGGAATAATCCTGTTAATTGCACATGTTTTTGGTACCATGCCTATGCAATAAAGAGGATTCTACTGTAACTTCATCATATGTAAATTACTAGTATACATTGTCAGTTGTACTTCTAGTATATAATATGTTTCCATACCAATGTTATTTGTCAATTTCATGGCCCTCAACTATATTCGTGTACATCAAAACATACCTATGTTTGACATATATTTTGAAACAGAAGGAATCATGGCTAGAGGTTGATTTTAGTATCAAAATGTAGGGGTCAATAGGTCCTTTCAGTTGATACAATTTGTTTTCACCAACTATCTATCCCACAAAACAGAATAGAACAACAACAGAACAAGTTTATTCTGTATTCACAGGCTCAAAATACACCAGAAACAGCAGATATATTTGAGTCACATGTTAGTGGTTAACTTACAAAACATCACTTTGCTTTCTTATTAAAGATACCCGATATAAAAAAGATGACAAACTGTACAACAATAGTTCATTTGTAGATGACACCAGCTTCACAAAAATAATCGAAAGTGGTATACACATGATTTGAGTCAACCAGAATTTCTTAGTGCCAATTACCTTGCAACAGAAGAAAGTTTTACTTTCCAGACTGTGTCAAATGCACTTGAGAATACTGAACCAGAATGCAACATGGCCATGATGGACTTAAATCAGGGGGTACATCCATCAAAATTTCAGGTATTTTGATTAAAATGGATATTGAATAAAGATAGTAAATACACTTACTTATGTGATACTGGACTTCCTTTTGCAGACTGGAAGAATTCCAGTGTATTTCACAGGCAGACACAAGCTGGTCATCACATTATAATTCCATTTTGTAAATATAACTTTGTTATAAATACTTGGATTGGTCCAAATGACATCATGTGACTTAAAAAAAAACAACGTTCATAGATGCATGAACCTCAGTTTTGCACAATTTCGGACTATAACCTAAACTTCTTTATGAATTATGTCAACAATGGAATCACCAAGAAATTCCCCCAAGTTTCTATTTTTAAACATCAAACGATGACGTCAAAATGACAGATGTGCCTACCAATTTGTTTGGAGATTTTAATTTAGAAACTTTTTTTTCACCTATAACGAAATACGAGCTTGTTCCTGTTTAATCTCACACATATCTTAACTGTCGACACATTTTCCTACTTTCATAATTACTAAGCCAGTGAATACAACAGAAACGTGCGACATACCTGTTTCATCTATCCCTGGTAACATTGAACATAATTTGTCGATGTAAAATCATATAGAATTTTCACACATTTAAACAATTTGATAACTAATTTCAACACCGTAATCTGAAAACCACATTCATAATAGGGCACCAGTTCACAAATTATTGTTAAATACTCATACACAACCGCTTCACTGATGCACATTTTACAAAAGAGATCATTTTATGTGTTTATATTATCTTTTACTATTAATGTCATTTGTTTCTGTTAAATTATAAATGTGCCTGACTGATATTGACATTTAATGCAATAATTGTGAAGAACTGGTATTTTTGTATGTAAGAAACTGATCTTATCATTCGTCTTTTGACTGAAAAAGCCAAACCTCAAGGATGGGAATTCCTAAAGCTGTGTATGAATTTCGGTGTTAATGAAATAGTAAATAGCTGGATAAAAAAGTTCAAATTTGATTAAAAAAAACTTTATATTAATGACAAAGTTATACATTTGGAATTATAAGAATGGAACTTGATAATGTTTGAGGTTCATGGAAGTATCAACCGCAAAACAGCTTTATCATTATCAAGTTCAATTCTTAAATGTTTCAGAAAAGATACTAATAGTTTCAGAATATTAAAAGTATGTTATCATTTGTTTCTTTATTTTCATGTCACAAACCTTACAGACTTACAAGAAGTTATGTAATATATAAATCTTTGCGCATTCAACAGTTATATTTATTATTGTGTGATACAATTAATAATATTTTGACTTCTGATCAAACTTCATTATGAACATGTGTAGTATTTGTATTGCCACTGTTATAAAGGAAACTGGTCAGTGTTCCCCAAAACTGAATACCAAGTATGAACCTTTCTTGGCACAGTAGAAAGATATGTTTTATATTTATATTTTATTTTTTTTAGGAAAGGATTCATAGAATATATTTATAACAAACTGAAACCTCAAGAGGAGCAGGAGGTAAGAATTCCTTTTCTTTCCATTTTTGTAACTTGCATAGTGGTTATCCTACTAAAGTATTCAGTTGAACAGAATTATATTTTATGTTCTCCAATCATTAACTGGAGTTCTAAATACATATATTTATATATTTCTGATGACTTAGCCTCTAACACTGAAATTTTGAAGCTGTGGTTAATTTTGCTTCTGTAATACAGGGCACAATATTTCACTAGAACCGCATGTCAGTTTCATAAATTAAATTTATGCGAACCACAAATTGGTTACGTCGTGATCTCAGAAATTAAAACTTGCAAACTTCATGATTACAAGAAGTTAATTCTAGCAGACATACTACTAATGTTTTAGACTGATTTTTATGTATTTGATGCGCAACAAACCAGTAGACAACGTTAAGTTTGAGCTAAACATTATGTATTTAAATTATAATTTCACTGTAACCCATGGGTAACGCAAATATAATTCACATACCCGAACAATTGGTTACCTAAGTAATAATCACATGAACCAACTTCCGGTTACCTCAAATTTCAAAATATTGTCCCCTGTAATATAGAGTAAATTAATGATTATGATACCGACATGTTAACCACTGCACCATTGAAACCGATCCCCTGCAGTCTAATACATACATTTGGGAGTATCACGATTAATTTAATCACTTTCTAATCTCATAAGATGCTAGTGACCTTAATGCACACACTTGATTTTTTCAGTAGCCAAATTACTTTAAATTTTCATCATTTACTTAATCTTAGTGGCTTAACATGAGCACATTTGTTTTTTAAAAAAAACCTCCTCCAAAAAAAACACCCTGATCTAGGATCTGTACTAAATTGTCATTTTAAGCTTTGAAACATTAGAATTTTTTTTATTTTATTTATGACCAATTCTTTTCTCTACAATTCACCAATTTTGTAAAGTGATTTCCTATACTCAGGTAATTTCAGGTCTTTATCACGTAAAATTTTAAAATTAAAGTCCTCTGAAAATGCATCTTGCAGTTTTGGTCGTTAGAACATGGAATGACCTGTATATTTGTTTGTTTCAGGAGGACATACCCTAGCGCTGATGCTGCTAAAAGAAAATCAATGAATATATATTCAGCATGTTGTCACCCATCATATTCAAATGTATAATCATTGCTTTCAAATTGTTTTTCCATCATTTAAAACTTTAACAGTTTGTTTTTACAAATTATTTGTTTTGTCTAAGTAAAAGTTGAAATTAATGCACATTTTACAAACATTAAATGTAGTGTATCAGAATTGTTAAATTATGATAGTATCTCATACAGTCAGTAAAATCTGTTGTTTCTACAAATCATGTATACTTAGTATCTTCTGTACTTTTGTGCCATCAAAATAATGTTGATATGAAAAACTTGATGTGCTTATGTTAAATGAATGTTCAAGCACTTCTTGTTGTTACATAAACATCTTCAAAGGGGATAAACTTCGAAGTTGAAAGATTTATTCAAAATAGGAATGATGTGTGTTAAAGCCACATCAAATTTTATAACATTTGTATTACTTTTAGATACAAAATGTTCCATGTGCTACTTTACATATATTTCTCTTGTTTTTGTTACCTGCAGTTTATTATCAAAATGGCAATATAGATGAAATACTATTTAACAGTCATTTATTGAGAAAAATTAAAATTATTTTTTTGTTTTTAAATAATTTTAGTCGATTCATTTTTGTTTTCTGTTTTTTTTTTAAATTACATTCAGCCCAGCTAATTTATCATATTTTATCCATTGTTGAACACGAAGATTGGATCTACGAATTATGAAATGTGTGATGTTCTCTTCAGACAAGTGATATTTCAGTCTTGTTGAAAGGTTTTGGGGATTTTAATAAGCTTTGTTTTGTCTGACTTTGGTGTTATCAGTTTGTAAAATATCTCTTTATACTGACATTTTGGATTATTGACCAGTAAATAAATAAATTACACTACCTGTGTGCTCTCTTTTTCATTGGTTTGCTCATGTTCCTTGTTAGAAATATTAAATTTTATTTTTGAATGACACTGATTTAATGTTATTACACTGTCTACACAATGCAATACTATTTTTATTTGACTAAATATTTTAAAATCTGTGACATTCTGATCATTATAAAAGTAACACGAAGATCTGATTTCACATCGATGGTTCTCCCTTAATTCACAGTATACACCCTGTTCTTTTTTTACATCTTTAAAAAGAACTGAATCGAGGTTCAACCATCATGAGAAATCAGGTCTCAGTATCACATGTATATATATGTGAACTAATTTTGAATAGCTTTTTACAATTTGAATAATGTGACTTTTAAAGCACAAATATTTTTACCACCAGTACTACTTAATGAGTATCCACATACTAATAATAAGTAGATATTTATGATCTGGGCTGTGTTGTCAAACATATAGAGGTAATCACAATAACATGCAATGTAATTTGATGTGCTGAAGTAGCAACGTGAACAACAGTATAAAGCTAGCCAACAAAATTCCTACTATAAAAACTGAAAGACATTTAGGTGTGACTTAATTTAGCTTTATTGAAAATAGATAATTTATCAAAGTCAAAAAGGTTTTTTTTTTTGTTCAAAGACTTTCTATTGAGTGTAAGACACTGGTGTTTTAAAACTTTAATTCAATATGAAAAGAAAATCTGACTCCTTCATGGTTACTTTTCATTAAAAAAACAAAAAAACATACTTATTACTTTACTGATGTTGATTTTGATTAGAAAGGAGGTTAATGTTAAATTCTGTTTACACCAGTCTGTATACATTTTAATTTTAATGTTTTGTTACTGATACAATCCTTGAATTAATATATATTGAAAGAGCAAGTTTTCTTTCTGTGCTTAGCTTTTCTCATTTGAACTTATTAGTGAGTTATTGTTTAGGTTTTTGAACATATGTAACATTTATGTACATAAAACTGTACCAGTCAACTATTTGTACATTCATTAATAAATCTAACAAATCTTGTATTTTTTATTTGGCTTAGATGTATATATTTGTTTTTTTTTAGATGTGTAGATATTTAAAGGACATTTTATTTAATTAATATACACATACATACATACATGTACTACTTCACTAATTATTTGTGTGTGCATGCATCAGTTTTCATTGTCCTTTCCAATAAGTTTGTATCACTCTAAATATGTCTAAAGTGGATTATTTCTTTTTGACGAGGTTGAAGTTTGGAGACTGATTTGGGGATACAAAATGTGATTTACACACAATACTGGACAGACTGTTATTGGTTTTCATTTATTTTCTCATGCTTCAGTTCTTGTTGAATAAGTATTTTGTTCTTGTATTACCAAAGTGTCTGTAATGTGATCACGTGTTAGAAATGATGCAGTTGATGACGTAGGACATATTTATCTTGAATATTACCTTGAAAAAGGGGTGTATTTACCAGACATTTACATTAATATTCTTGTTAACACTTAACTTTGAACCATGCACCACTAGCCAAACCTGCAAACATTTTATGACCTAAAATCGACATAATGCTATAAACAGCTGCATCATCTCTTCAGATACACAATTGTTATTGCCATTTTAACAAGACTATTTTACTTCACCTTAAGAGAAACTGTTACTGTAGTCAGGTATTTTGTACAAATAATCTTTCAGCTTTTGAAATGAACAGATATATACTCGACCAAAAAAGAAAGTATGCATGTAATCAGTAGTCATTTATTTGATAAACCAGACAACGTTCATGGCAGAAATTCAGGCATTAAATAACCACATCATTTAGAAGGTGTGTGTGTGCATTAATATCACAAGTTGTGCACATTTGCTGCCAATGGACCATTACTGTGGCCAACCCATGAGACAAAAATATTTCAACATGCATACTTTCATTTTTGGTTGAGTATTATTCCTGTGTTACATTTGTACAGTTGATCGTGTAGATTTATGTTGAGTATGTGAAAAGTGTTAGGTGGTGTTGTATATTTATAGTTAAATGTTGTTAATACTGAGTAAATGAGGTAATTAGTTTGCTCTTTACATATGTAATAGACATGGTATTACAGGAGAAAAATAACTTTCTGAAACTGATAATTAGAAAAAAATATTTCTTCCATTAAATTTACGAACTTTGTTTGATTATAAATGGTTTCACACTTAATTCAATAATACCATAACAATTAAATATGAAATGTGTTTAATGTTTTCAGTTGAATTCACATTTATATCTTTAATTATGTATTGAAGTGCACATGTGTTTTGCATTGAGGCTGTATTGAACAGATTTAAAACTACTTCAAAGACAAATGAAATGTACATTTTGTATTTTTTGGTTTTTCATAGGCAGAATTTTTGGGGCTTTTTTATTGGCTAGACCAAAAAGGCTTACGTCATTGTCAAAATGAGTGAAAATGTACATATTTAAATTGAATATTTATACATTTGGATTCTGTTTTAACTCAAAGCCAAATTTATGATTATCTTGTTTGTCTAATACATCAGTATTCATATAATTATTGTCTTATAACATTTAGAGAAATAAGGAATGATTTGAAATATGAGAATACTAGCATAGTAATACCATAGTAACTTCCAGGCATAACATTTCATTTATAATATGATTTTTATTTTATTTTATTGCTCATTACACATTCTTTGTCAGTTCTTTGTAAAACTTTCTTTTAACAATCAACTTGTTATTTCGGAATCTGCCTATGTTGAATATTAGAATATTTCAATAAAATATAATTCTTAATTTGTTCAGGTACTCTTGTAGTTTATTTATTGTTAATATGTTGTTTCTGGATATATACAGTGTACATGTACAATGTATTATATATATCATTATCATTCTTACCATTATCATTTTCATCATCATCCAGAGTGACTATAAATTAACCTAATATATCTATTATAATGACTTTCTCTTTTTAGGGATTGTATGTGACATATGTTTGAACATTGTGAATTAGCTTTTTCTTTGCTTTGCGACTGTCCAATTAGTTAGTGCTAGAATTGTTTTGTTTTTTTTCATCTCCTTATGCACTATATTAGCTGGCTGGAAGATATATATTTTTTATGGTTTGTCATTACATATTTATGCACAAGATGTATGATTATATGAGTGGTTTACATTTATAATTCTAATCTGTGTTAGTGTGATCTTTTTATGCTTGTTTTATATGTTACCATCAGTAAGTTTTCCAAATGAAATATATAAAAATACAATTTCAGAATTTAGGAAAGGTCTTCATCGTAATTGATGTTTCACTAATTATGCTGCACTTTGAGATACAAATTTAGATTATAATCTTTGTTAGTTGTACAATGCATGTGACAATGAATGTGGCTGTTACCAATTGAAATATTACTAGCCTTCAATATCTATACCAGTAATCAGGTGACTATAATCACTATTACAAGGGAATTTTGAAAGATCTGCTTATGATTATTACTTATTGTTAACATATAGCAGGCAATACTTCAGATGTATCAACAACTGTTGCCCTGTGGCCTACATTATGTATTACTGTTTGTCCAAGACAGGTTGATATTAATATGAGTGATTAAACCTGTTGCCAAACAATGTGGCTATTTTTGTTTCGACTAGCAACAAGGGATGTTTTGTATGTACTTTCTTATAAACAGAATGGTATAACAGTTCAGAACTGCCGGTCTGTTATGGCTAATTGCCAGACTGTGGCCGGTAAAACTTAGATTAAACCATCAACTGCAAGATTACTTTGGGCCTGTAGCACAACTACTTGTTGACATGTAGCTTGTATTTGTGACTATACTAACTGAAGGACTACTTCTCATCCTGTAGTACCTGAGACTACCAGGAACTGCAGATTACTCATGCACCTGCAGTATCTGGGAGTGTATCACCAACCAGAGGACTACTGGTCCACCTGTAGCCTGTAGCTTGCAATACCCAAGACTATCAGAAACTTTACAACTACATGTCTGCATGTACCCTCCCAATGTCTGTGAAATAATTTTCTGTTCACACTGTTAGACAACCATAGTACTATTTGTTGGTCTATAATGTGAAATATTAGCAGTGAAACTACAACCAAGGGCAGTTATGTGGCAGAGGAAGGCATTTACTAAACCTTTTTATCTGAGGAATTGGAACATTTATCCAGACCATGCAAAATAATCATAGCCATCCCATCCATTCAGTGATGTTTCATTATTCAATACCTAGTTTGCAATGTCGTTAGCATTTGTGAATATTGTTACTGTTGCCACAAAATGTACAATAGTGTATTAATGTGGAATGTCTAACATTAGATTTCATAGTTGCAGATACACATATAATTATGCAGTATACATGTACCTGTAAAACTGTTCCATAGAAATAAATATATATAGATATGTTTAAACAATTTTGAATACCTGTATATTTTTTCTTTGCTCTGTAACTCATTACCATCTTTGAAAAATTGCATTGTAAATTGATTCATTTTGTCAATAAAAAGAGAATTGTTTGCAAATCAGTTATTGCTTTTTTTTTCTTGATGAGTTCATCTTTAGAAATAACTTTTCTAATGTCTCAAGTCTTCTATCTAACCAAATAGATGTTGCACTCCCTATCATTAGCAAACGTACTGACGAGTTATAACCATTGCTGGCATCTTTAATTTACTATAGTGTAGCACTGGTTTTTCTACAAGTGTACTCGTAATGGCAAAATCTGACACTTATATAATGTAAAGTTTGTTTTATTTAAGGATGCCTCTAGAGCACATTATAAATTGTAGAAGCATCACGAGGCTTTTTATGCACCCTCTGTGTGTTCTCTTACCCAGAGCCGAAGTCGAGGGGTAAAAGAACACACAGAGGGTGCATAAAAGCCATATACCCCGAGAGATGCTTCTACAACGAATTTATCTTGTCGACATGTTAATTAAAGTAATGCAAGTGAATAACGATTAGCAATTTGTTAACGAATCTGTAACACAGGAACGCGAAAGAAGTCACTTGACAGTGACGAAATATAGTTCCATCGATAAAACAATTAATACAATAAC
>JAULBS010089912.1:17045-32985 GCA_032355785.1 Symmetromphalus regularis | reverse complement strand
TCTCACACATATCGTAACTGTCGACACATTTGCCTACTTTCACAATTACAAAGCCAGTGAATACAACAGAAACATGCCACATACCGGTTTCATTTATCCCTGGTAACACTGAACACACTTCGTCGGTTTTACACACTTTGATATGAATGGCTCTGCGCTAACACTCTACGCCGTTCATACACAGTGTGTAAAGCGGTTTTGCGGTTCACACTTCCATGAACCTCAAACATTATCAAGTTCAATTCTTAATTGATAGATTTTATCAACTTGAGTTTTTTGCATGTAATGGAAATAATGAAAAATTGTTTTTCTCAGAATAACGTAGTTTAGTAGTATGGCAGACAAATCTAGTTATTAAGCTGAACCTCACTGATGTAGGAAGTGAGGGGGCATGTGCCCCCCCTACCTTTTAGATATTTTGTATAGATTCATTTTCAAATGTAAATGTATGTATGTGTCTATGTATGCACCTCCACTCTTTGGCACCTTCCTACATCACTAACCTCGATTTGTCATTTATAGAGTTTTTTATGGTTTATTTTACTAAAGAAGGGTAAAAAATTTCAGAAAATGCCAAGTGACATCTTGTTAGCCTTGAGCATTTTGAAATTTTTGACATTTTACCTCTACCAACTATTTTGTTTAAAATTTCTGTGATTAAAATCCCATGACATTTTTTGACTACTATTTCCAGTAAAGGGTGTTACTAAGAATAGATGAAATCCTATTTGTCTGGGTTTTATCACCTAAGGCCTTATACATGCATTGGGACTATAAAATAAAGTTTGTTTTGTAACTGACATCATTTGGGCTTAGTGAGTTTTAGGAAAATATTCTTCTGTTTGTCAGATACCCTTAATAACGGAGCCAAAAACAATGGCACCGAAAAACCTGTAACTATTTAACTTCAAATAGTAACATTAAATAATATACTATTGTAAACTATACATGCATTTTCAGAATGTGTATGAACACACTGAGTGATAGAAGACTGACATTCAAGTGTTACTAATTAATGACCACATCTTTAATAAAAATGTGTCTGACATGTTTGCCAATTTGCACCTGTGGTCTTGAAGACTAAACAGTGGAGAACCTCTTACAGTGGTGACCAACCCTTCAAGAAGTGAGACAGACTGAGTGTCCTCTAAGATGTCTCCAGGTTCTGTGGTGACCAAGGAAAGCTGGAGAAACAACCCAATTCATCCTACAAATTGGGCTGCTGATATGTGTGGTAGCGGTTATGTGAATGTACTAAAAATATCAGGTTTTGTGTAGTTTTGAAATATTCAGATCCACATGAATTCATGTAAGATATTTCAGAAAATATATGAATTCAATTAAAATCAATGAATAATGAGTCTAAAATACTACAAGAAACTTTTTAAAAATAGTTTGATTCTTTTGATTTTTGGAGTAGACTGACTTTATACTTTTTAACTACTGTATATGACTTTAAAATAATTTAGGAAATACAAATGGATTTCATGAAAATCTTCATGAATTCTCATAAATACATGTATAATCAAATATTTAGACATGGATAAAAAGAAAATATGTATAGGCAGATTCAAGGGGACCCTCTACACTGGCCATCAAATTATATTTGATCCCATTATAATTTGGTCATAACTAACTCCCCTTTTAGAATAAAAAATCTTTTAAAAATATATTTGGATCCCCTTTGATATTCCTGTATCCAGCAGCCCTGAGTACATTGTTTAGTTAATGTTCTCCACGTTGATAACATTCAGAATAACATGAAATAAATAATTGATAATATACAATTCCAAAGATAATCTTTTTACATGTATGTCTGGAAAAAATTGAACATTTTTAATATCTATATGAAAAGGAGTGTAAATTTGGTTTAATTAACTGCCTGTGGTTGGACTAAGTTCTGGAAGCAAAGACCATTGAGCTGAGATGATTGTGTTGCATCAAGACAAACATATCCATTGTTTGTGATTTCTTGTTAGAGCTGCCCTATCAAAAACAAATAATGAGAGCGAGGGCAGATGCAATGTGTTTGATGTGTTAATCAATGAACAAGCAGGGGTCGAACTTTGTTGTTTGAGGAGCACAGCAGTATTTACCTTAGGAGGGCTTAAGATAAGCAGGACACATTAGGGCAAAACAGCAATCTAAAATTTGTGTATGGGGCATCATGACAAATGCTTTAATATCACCTTGAAATCGGACCCCTGCACAAGTCTAACAAGACACAAACGTAATGACTTACTGGCAATCATTCTGCATGAAACAACCCTAATGTGTAATCTGTATTTGATTCCTTGTAACAAAAGATTGTGTGAATGAGATGCTAAATACTCTGTATTATATATGTGTAGAAAGTGATAAATTCCTGTAATTGTGTGGCCAAGGGTGAAAAGTGGGAGGGATGGAACATCCTCCCTGTCGAATAGAGGGGGCACGGTCCATCTTCCTGTCAAAAATATGTGGGGGATAGTTCTTCCCCAGGATTGACCCCGTGTACTTCAGTATATTTGTGCTAAGACCACGTTTAAATGTTTCATTGATACAAAAATAGAAATACTGGTAAAGATTATTATTTAGGCATTTTAATTTAAAAATTTAGAAGCAACCTGTTGAGGGGATAATTATATAGGTCTCCCCCCCCCCCCACCCCCCCCGAATGTTAATCCCATGTGTGTGGCTGTACAAAAAGTCAAGCAGACACTATTAGCACTATAAGTTGTGTAGTGGTTAGTCACTAAGGGCAAGATTGTTAGATATTGTTTTGTGTCATGGTTGACAATTTAACTAACTGCTAACATATTTATTAACAGTCTTAAGACTTATGTTTTGTTAATTAGTTTTAAAGAAGAAACCTGCAACCACACAATTTTGAAAGAATTTTGTTTTTGTTTTTATACAGTAATGGATATTTAGCATGCATTTTTGATTTATGGTTACTTCAGATTTTGAAATATTGTTTCTATACTAATCTGAGAAATAGTTTACATATTTTCTTTTTTGTACTAATCTTTTAACTTCTTCAGAACAGTTACATTCCCAAGATAACATACATTTGTACTTGAACTCAATTGGATATAAGCATGAAAACAAGTAATATCATCATTACATTACTGTATTAGTATCCAAAGAGAGAAAAAATTATAGTATTAATTTGCTTTACATCTTGGCACTGTTGTTCAAAGCATTGCTAAGCTAACAATGGGGTAAATGAATATTTCTCTTTAAAATAACTTCATAGAAAATTCAAATATACTTCTGATTTGATTATTTATGGATATCTTAGACTATAATAAAGTAAGTTTCAATACAACATATATCTTCAATTACTATTTGTAATAATTTATAATTTGGTTATGAAATATTCAACCTTGTTTTATTCTTCACGAAATTGTTGAAGTTTAATGTAATAACCTATTATTTATACAAGACTACTTTCATTCTTCCATTGTTAAATTTGCAGCCATAACATAATGTTTTTAATTATCTTTATATTGATTACAATATACAATTATTTATCTCTCTGGCAACCTATCAGCTGATGTACAATATTTAATGCACTATTAATTAAATGATTTCTGTGTCAGACAACAGTGGTCACAGGTGTGTGTATTTGTATTAAGTCTTAAGTCATATGATACAATGATAGTCTGTTTTTGACAGTTATGAAAATGGTTGTATGCATGCAGTGTCTTTCCTATAATACTTTTTATAATACAACAATTATTTTTAATTAAAAGTTTGTGAAAACTATTACAGCAAGATGATAATATTTGATAACATCATAGAATAAATGTGATTCCTGTTACTGATGAGCAGTTAGGGATCATTTATACGCACAGACAGGATAGCACAAAAAACCCTTATCCTTTGATAAACCAGTTGGTGAGTGGTGTATAACTACCCACTGAGCCTTGTGAAGCACACATTTTGGTTTCAAGCCAGTTCTGAGATTAAAAATCCCATGCCTCAACTGAGATTTGATCCCAATTAGTCGAGAGTCCGATAGCATAATCATTGCACTCCCAGGTTGGTGGTAAATGTAAAAGATCCTTAATATTTATTGTACACCAGGTTTCTTAATGTCACAAATGGCATGTTAGACACCTAACTGTTCTCAGTTAAACTGTTTTGAGTGGACGTTAAATAAACTTTCCTTTCCTTTAAACAAACACAGTTTCTATAGACTGTTTAATAAATATTAGTTTAACCCTGCACTTTTTCACCTGACTGATTTTACAACAACAATTTATCTAACAGATTTTCTTGTAATAGCATCTTTTAAAATCTTTTGTCTGTTACTTCTAAGTGTTTGAGCTTTAATTCCAAATTTTTTTTCTTCAGTTTTTGGTTGTATTCAGTTTGTAGAGGTGAAAAAGAAGTGTTATTAGGTGAGAAGGACTCATTTACAAATAAATGAACATATTCACTTATTTCTTTGTCCTTCACCTTTAGATGTTTGCTTTCTGTTTTTAGTGTGGTCTTCTATATACAGACAAGAAGAAAGAGATAATATTTACTATAAGGTGAGAATATCTCATTATAGACACAAAGATAACTAAATTATAAGTAAATAATTAAATTATCTCATATTGTCCTTCAGGTCTAGATGTGGGTTATTTTCTCTTTTCATGACATAAGGTTAGAAGGTCACATTACATATATTAATTATGTCACAATATTTTATATAATCACACAAGGCCTTCACCCTAGTTTTCCTTTTTTAGTATGATTTTTTGGATGAAAAGATATAAAGGAACAAATGCAAGGTGAGATCTTGAATTCTAATTAAATTTTCTCTAGAAATATTTTTATATACATTTTGCATCATCACAAGCAGTCATTTGAATGGCTGTTATTTCAGTTAAAACAGTTTCCTGCTGAACTGCATTTAATATATATATATATATATATAGATATATATATTCCTTGAGTCTTTATACAGAGTACTTGTACCATTCACCAAGACCTGATAGGCTGATACTCAAATGCTTATTTTGATTTTGAATGTTGAAGGAATACTGAATGTCAATTGAATTTGTGTTCAAATTTAAATCTGCATTAAAAATGACATTTGTCTGTCATTTAATATGTCAACATTAAAGAAATCTCTCTGCTTCCTGCAAGATTCTGTGCTAATGGATTTATGAAATGGATATTGATGAGTAATTATGGAGAAGCACCCTCGGTGTCCAGCAGTTTTCTGCTTCCAGCAGACCAGCTCCCTTATGACAGACACTGGGGTCCACTTAGGTTTGTTGTGTACTGCCACCAGACACGGCTAATTGCCCACAGACAGACTTTATGTATGTTCTTTAGACTGAATTTTAAGTGATGTTTTATTTCAGAAGGTTTTATTTTTATTGCAGCACCATGGTGGTATTTGTGATGCCCTCTGATACGTGACAGTGATGTACAAGAAGCCAATAAACTAATCAATTTTCAATCCTCAACTCTCCAATTTGTGTGTCATTCAAGCAATGCTTGCTGACGTAAAAACCAATGCAAAACTAGTTCAAAAGGATAAGTGCTAGCATGGAGCTGTGAGAAAAATATCTTCAATTGAAGGGATGAATCCTTCACATTCTAGCCAAGTGTGAAGTAACATTCTCTTGGCTTGTAGATGAAAAGGTAAAAGGCATATCTGCCAACTCTCTTGGGTTTGATGTAAATGTAATGCTATTTTACATAGTCTAACTCTCTCATGCTGAAAACCTGCAGAAAATCTGCAATCTCATGCATTACTAACATTATTCAATTTGTTTTTTTGTACTACCATCTTGATGGGATGCATTATGGTATGGTCTATCTATCAGTCCTGTCTGTCTTTGAACATTTCTTGTCCAGATCTTATTTTCTAGTTCCATTACCATTCAGTGCTAGAGTATCAAACATGGTAAGGTAGTTCATCTTAAGATGCCAACATCCAAAAAAATTCTTTCATACTGCTTGCTCAAGCTTGGTGTGGTATTACATCCTGGCATGTTGGAGTATATACTATGTAACATCGGTCACTGTAACCTATTTTTTAAAATAAGTAAATGATCATGAGAAGAAAATATTGTGCTGTACATAGAGTATACGAACTGAGACCTAGTGTAATATAAACAATTTTACATGGGGATAAGAGTAGTATTCTGTTTATTACGATGTGTTATACTACATTTTGTGCAATTTAAACTATCCTTTGCAAAGGAAATTATCAAAGGAAAACAAAACAGCACAGTAACACAAAATGTTTTTTGATTGAAAAGTATTTATGACTCCACTATATCATATAGTTCTCAAAGTACGTTACTGGCCAAATCAGCACTTCCAGTTAGCCAGTAATTTTGGGCTATTTTCATTTAAATCTTGAGTTAACAATAACAGATCTATTTTCATGAATAATTTTCTTTTTGTTTCAGTGGGAGTCCTGGTGTCTGAGTTGGGCATAGGAGTTGTCCATGTGAATGTTCCATCTTGGACCGTCTCTAAGGTTACCTACCTGTTCAACAACAGACTACTTTGGCCTTTAGCTCAGTGTGGAGGTAAGGAAGGCCCAACCTGATCAATCAGCTGGTCATGCCAAATCCAAGAGTTAATAATATATTTTGTTTACACTTTTTTACCAGGCTTTAAAGAAATATCACATAATTGATCAAAATACATAATATAAAATTGGTAAAAACAAATAACTGCCAGAATTAAACAATACAGAATTCCTTAAAACAACAATTAATCAAATGTATAATAATAATAATGATAAACCTTTATTTAATGAGGGTTACAAGTTTAACCTGACTATGCTTAAGTTTATTGATATTCTTTAAACATTCTCAGCATAGAGCTAGCAACCCAAATTAGACGAGTATTGTGTGATACTACCAAGCCAGTAAGATGGTTATTAGCAGACTTGCCCTGGTAGACAACAAGGTTGTGCTAACATCCCTAAGTGCCCACAAAGAACAATATGCCATCCAGACTTTTAAATCATTACTGCCACCATGGCAAGCCCACACACTGTGATGACACTTTGATTAAATTTTGTTTGGGGGATTTGCCCTCAAAATGGCCTGAAGTGTTAAATGGCTTAAAAGTGTTTATTTTAGCAAGAATAGATGTCATCTTGATATCATTGTTTTGTCAGTTAATTTGTGATTGTAAACAAACTTGACATTGAACTTGATAGAATTTATCAAATCTGTATCTGTCAGTAGTAAACTCTTAAGAAAATGAAAAAAATATCTAGCTGCTGAATCGATTCTAAAAACATTTACATATTACATATTCCCATCTCTTTTTAATGATGATTATTGTAGTACAGTAAAATGAATGTACAAACAAATAAATTCTCATCGACAATATTAATTAAACCAGCCATAGTTGTTATTCTATAGCACTCGTAGCTGGAAGGTACTGAGATCAAATCTTAGTTGAGGCATGAGATTTTTGATCTTGGTACTGGCTTCAACACAGAGTGAGTGTTCTGTAAGGCTCAATGGGTATGTGTATACTGGTGACACTGATCAGTAGTCCACAGTGGGATAATGCATATAAAAGATCCCTTGCTCCTTATCGATAGGAGTAGCCACACTAGAATGACAGCAGTCGGTTTCATCTATCCTACTAAGCATAACATTGTCCTGGAGAAATAGGTTAGGAAGCTGAGTTGTGTGCCCAGGACAGCCACTTTAGATTTCCTTCTAGTTGAGAGCTTATTTGGTTCTTTTTCCACTTGTTAATAAGTAATATAGACATATAATTAGTTTGTTCTCACTTTTTCAAAGGCTGGGAATTACATATTTAATACTGAAAAGATTTTAAGAAACTCTTCTTGATTTTGTATGAAGATGCAACTAAAACTAAGCTGCCCTTTCCAGTCTCAACCATCATGTTTACACAGTAAAAGTGTGGTAAAAACAGTGTACAAACCAAAACAAGCTTTACCCATCATATTGAATAAACTTAAACTGTGACACTGTATTTACATGAAAGTGATGTAAAAACAGTGTACAAACCAAAACAAGCTTTACCCATCATATTGAATAAACTTAAACTGTGACACTGTATTTACATGAAAGTGAAGTAAAAACAGTGTACAAACCAAAACAAGCTTTACCCATCATATTGAATAAACGTAAACTGTGACACTGTATTTACATGAAAGTGAAGTAAAAATAGTGTTAGAACTGTCAGTAAGACTGCAATCCAGAATGAAGACTTTATACATGAAGAAAGTTAGAGAAAGGCCTCTTATGATTAGATTATGCACTGGCCTGCTGGTGGCCACAGACAAAACTCTTTGGTGTTGTATTGATAGGGGCCGCTTGTCAATTAGAGGTTAATTGACTACTTCTCATTACACAGATGAAATTCACATCCCGTCTCCTCAATGCTCAGGCAAGGGCAATAGAGTGACTGTTATATGCTCAAAATTGACGTAAAGATTACATTTTATAGAATTCAAACTTTACTCAAATTGACATGGGGAAGCTATTTTTCCACTAGTTTGATCAATACTGTGTTAATTCTCTTGTGCCAGTGGTATGAGCCCAATTTTGTGTTTCCTTTCCTCGTTTCTCTTACTAACAAACGTGGCAGTGGAACAGTGTAAAAATTAATTCTGTGATTGTAGCATGGTTTGTAAGAATGGCTGTATTTATCTATCATCGCTTCTAAAACCATGCTCATTTGCTATTTTTATTTCTTCAGAAGGAGTATGGTATTACGCCTGGTTGTCTGTCCATTTGTCGCTTTGGTGTCCAGTCAATAAAATTTGATGCAGGATAAGAGAGGTTTAATCTTAAATCTGATACTACTGGCTTTATATTATAAAAGTGTAAGTGAAGTTTGATTTTCAGATAATCAATATTTAATGGAGTTTTTGCTATTTGATGAATTTTTCTGTGGCCAATCGATAATGTACATTTCCATCACATTTCACGAACATGTTTATTATGTCAACAAAATCTACACTAAGCTCAATTTTCAAAATTTACTGTCAATATTTCAAGGACTAAATTAATGGCCAAATAATAATGTGCATCAATACTATGCTGTTTTTCTATTTCGTGTTTGAAAAATTAATGGATTTAATGCAAGTTTTATCTGTAAGTTTTAAGATTGCATTACAAATCTCTAATTTTATTTTTATATAGTTGTTTTGATTACTTAATAATTTATCTTCCTTAACATGCTTAGGACAGAGGTTAATATTATGAGATAGGAAACTGAATGTTAAGATATGCTACTTTGTTATTATCAAGAAGGGATCATTTACATTTTCTTTTCCACAAGACAGCAGAACAAACCATGGCTTTTGTTACAGCTGGAATCTATCACTCCTTGGACCCTTGAGTGTGTGAGTCCCCTGTATCTAAAAACATCAGGAGGGTAATCCATTGCACACCTGAATATGCCTAGTGAGGAGAGTAGTTTTGCTGACTTTCATATTTCATTGTTTAAAATAGGTGACTAAAGGAGAGGTTAGGAATATAGGACACTTTTCATTTTCAGGTAAGTGTCAGATGAATGTCAGGGTAAGCAATCACTCTCTTGTAATGAAGAGGATTGTAAGTAGTTGTACTCTTCCCCACTGCCATTCTCTTATCAAGAGTTGGAATAGTCAATTGCAAGATTTGAGCCCAGTACCAACCAACCTTGAGCTCAGTCACCTGAACACCATACAACCAAGATTGGTTAAATATCTACTTTGTTGATTTTGAACTTCACAAACAAGTAAAAAATTGCATTCTTCAAATTGTACTAATATTAGTTATTGTGAATTATATTGGTGGAGGTTTATTAACTTTTTATCCTTAAAACACCTTTAACAACAAATAAAATCATATTCTTGTGGTGGTTAAAATATCGAGACTTATATTGTCCTTAAAAACATTTACCAATATATGAATTCATTTTCTAAATGTTACAAATTCAATTAGTGATATTGTTGCTTTTCTCACATTAAAATCATGACAGCTTGCGAGCAATCATTAAAACCTACACAATATGATGAGAGAGAACTGAACTCTGGGAATGTTCCTACAAGACAGTCCAATAAAAGCACTTTATTCCAGCAGTCCATGCTTAGAAACTAGAACTAACTCTTTTTAAATCTAACAACATTGCTGAATTTTGGATTGAGTGTCGTTAGGAAGATGTAAAGATTTATCAATAACTCATCACTTAGAGCTATTAACGTCTAGACACTCATATAAATATATAAACTTCTATGTTGACAAGTCTCAGGTTTGAACTCTTGTCAGTCAGCTTTTGACCAGTACAGTAAAGAAAATCCATTTTAAATTAGGTCAGCAGGTTTCTATATGTTCTGGAAAGTCATGAAAATAGAAAACAACTTAAACTTATGAAATGTTTTGTTTTTTTATGTCTTTTTTTATTTTTTATTTTTATTTTTGTTGTTCATCCTAAAGTACAAATTTGGTTATAGATGGAATAATTTGGACATCATTTTGCAAGGTGAAAAATTTTATCACCATAATTTTACAAAAACTAGTGAATTTGTAGGCCAATTTGGCTTGGTATCCTATTTTGTCATAATCAGCACTCCCAAAATAGGTTAATAGCACTCGATACCAAGTTCTACTCAAAAATCGCACTTCCACTTTTAAATGAGCCCTTTTTTAATATCCTCTAGTCTAGGTATGGGTCCGATTCTTTGCACTGCCTGCCATTTTTTTTTAATGTGAGATTTTTTGCTTTCCCACACTCTGTTTGTGTACAATTTTTAATATGTTGTTCAGTATGACTGATAGTACAAGAAATAACAATAAAACAATTTGTTGCAATGTTTTTGATGTTTGTGTATTTTTGTGCTATATTGACTGACCTACATGTAAGTGGTAGTATAGTGAAGCATTCTGTATGCAACACCTGTGTGTGTTATAACACCTGTATGGAACTGCTCTTGTTTATGCAGATTGTTAAAAAAAAGAAGGAAATTAATATTCTTGATCTACAGTAAGTTCTCATTCAAGATGAAGAATGTCTTTGTTTCTCTAACACACAAGACATCTTACCAATTCTCGAAAGATATTTTTTGAAATATTTGCACAAACTTCAGATATGATTGCATTTTTACTGACTGCTTGGTACATATATTCTCAGACATTATTTTGCAACAAAAATAGAAACCATTTTATGCCATATCTATTTCAACTCAAGCATTATGTCAGTGAAAGAAATAAAACCATAAAAATGTTGTGTTAGTTTGCTTATATAAGATTAAAAAAAAAAATTATAAGATTAATATGGTTAGAAATTGACTTGTTATTTTAAAATCCTTTTATTTTTTTTCTTTAGTTTTAACTACAAAGTATGTAATTATCAAAGCTAGCTTTCCAACCATAAAATTGACCAATAGCAAATAAAAAAAAAATGTCTTCTGACACCAGTCCAGCTTGTAAGTCTGATTTTTGAAAATCCTTTATTTTTATTCTCCTGTATAATATATCACTATGTGAGTTAGCAGTATACCAAATGCAAACTTGGGTAATTAGCAATTACAAAAAACCTTCAAATTAATTTTTATTTGGTAGAAATCATTTCTTATAATGGTAAGAGTTCTATTTTAATGAAAAATTAAGCTTTTTATTGTTTAAGTTTGCTAAATAATTTATGAGTGTGTATTAAGATGGAGCTAAGCATTGTATGTTATATTAAAGTTCAGTACAATAGACTTCTAATGGTGTTGCTGGTCAGATATAGTTACAGACGTAGGAATACACAAAGAAATCCCATAATGTCAGATTAGTTCTTTCATCTGCAGACTTTCTATGCAGAAATTTAATTAAAATTTAACCTCATTTAAAAAATAACAATTTGATTTGTGGCAAGCCATTATTTTGCAGTCACTTTCATCAAGAGTGGTTTTTGATTAAAAAATCCTCCAGACCCCAGTTGAGATGGATTTTTTGTTGCATTAGAGCAGGCAGATGGTTTCTTGCCAAGTGTTGCGTAGTTTGATACTTCACAATGGAGAAATACATTGACAATGTTTAAACTGGCTTCTAGCTAATCAGTAAATATGTGTAAGTCCGTCTATAACAGGAACATCTTTATTTGATGATGATGTTTAAATGTTAGAATGATGAGTCTACACTCTAACCCATGTACATCTGCCTACACATATACCTATTTGTACACATTCACTAATCCTCTCATACCTAGTTACTTATCCTCATACACCTACTTGCACCTGTATACTAATCTACTCATACCTAGTTACTAAACCACATATACCTACTTGCACCTGTATACTAATCTACCCATACCTAGCTAATAAACCACAAACATGTATACCTACTTGAACCAGTATACTAATCTACCCATACCTAGCTACTAAACCACTTACACCTATTTACACCTGTATACTAATCTATCTATACCTAGCTACTAAACCACTTACACCTATTTGCACCTGTATACTAATCTACTCATACCTAGCTACTAAACCACTTACACCTATTTGCACCTGTACACTAATCTACTCATACCTAGCTACTAAACCACTTATACCTACTTGCACCTGTATACTAATCTACCCATACCTGGCTATTATTAGTATTAAACCACTTATATTTACTTGCACCTGTATACTAATCTACCCTTACCTAACTACTAAACCACTTATACCTTCTTGCACCTATATACTAATCTACCCATACCTAGCTAAACTACATACACCTACATGTACACTGATCCATCTATACCTAACTAGTAAGCCTAACTACTTACCTACCTAATCACCAGTTACAGCCTTTCTCCCAGAGAAGTATCTGGACAAGCAACACAAATCATGTTACATGGGAATGAATTCAGATGCATATAACAAAATTAGTTTTTAATTCTTCAGAAAATCCATGTATGCAAAGAATAATTTAATTACTTTAATTGAATTGTATCTAGTTAATTAATTATCTTTTTTCTCTCAATATTATATGTGATGTGTCTGTCCACGGCCTATCAACTGGCTCAGAGAGGAAGATAATTGTGTTACTATCGGTTACCAGTCTGGTGATGTTCATGTTGATGTTGGTTTGTTGTGTCGTGAACTGCTCACACCAATTATTGTTAAGCTAAAACTATTCTGAGTCTGTCTTTTTTGGTGATTAAAAAAAAAAAAGTAATATGAAACATGGGAAATCTCATTTATGTGTTTTTCATTCACTGACAGATAGTTCTGTTGTTACCACAGCAACAGGATGGTTCAGCCTATCTGCACTGATGAAGTAATTATGTATGGTGTTGAATACTGAAAGTATACACACCTTGATGTAATGAAATACCAAATATATCTTTCAACATGTTAACAAGATAGTTTGACCTTCTGCATTGATTGAGCAATTATGTGATGTGTTATACTAGATATTATAAATCTTTCAACATGTTAACTGTATGGTTTGACCAATCTGCACCAATGGGGTGCATCATGTGATGTGTTATACCAGGAGTATAAACACCTATATGTGATGAAACTCCAGATAAACCTTTCAACATGTTAACTGTATGGTTTGACCAATCTGCACCAAAGAGGTACATCATGGATACATCAGGTGATGTGTTATACATGTAGTATACATACCCATACGTGATGTAACAAGATAGATCTCTCAACATTCTGGTACTGACATGACATTTGACCTAATTGGACATTTTTCTTTATTAATATCAAGTTGTGATTAGACATTATTTCTAGCATGTTTGTTGTCCATTAATGCAGATACTATAATAGACTTGACAATAGTCTCAGAACATTGGAGGGGCATAATCAAAGCTTGTTTTAACCATTATTGATGATGCTAGTTCATGTAAAGTTTGTAATATTTAAGTTGCTTATAAATATATGCACCAACAGTAATGAACGAAGTGTCTGTACAATGACATTCATCTAATCCAGAAGTATGTCTATACCTCAGTGTGGTTACATCACAAATCTGTCTTGTAATGGTACAAAAATTGTTTAATGTTGTCGCACATTATGTATGTTTTCTTGGTTCAAAAAAGATCTCATTTGGATCTTATATATTGATTTACCTTTGTTCTAGTGTTCCCAAACTGAGGATTTTCTTTAACAGAAAAGAAGCTTGTCTTATGTATAATTCAGACTTAAATTATCCTTATTAAAATGATATCTCTGTACAAGACAGTTTCAAGGGTGGTTTGATTAAATTGTGATGACATATATTCATAAATGATTGCCCATTGGTGGGATGTACCCATTATGAGAACACACTTTTGTTATAAAATCCATTATTTTCACCAGAATGATGAAACATATGAATAGATTCATCTTCTGCATTCTCTAGGCAATGCTAAAATCTCCAGTTTTGGTCTTAAAAAGAATTCTGCTATTTGCTAAATGGAAGCCATCATTTCCCAATGTTTTTTCTCTGTGGTCAGCTGTAATGGGCTAGGTCATTCATTGTAGATTGGACTTAACTGTCTGTGGAAGTGAGAGAGACGATTACTTCCTACTGTTCTCTGTCCAGAGCCTCTAGACCATCCTCCTCTTTTTCTGCATTCATTTAGGTCATGTTCAAAACAAGGTGTTACATCAGACTTCATTGTAGTTACTTATGAGTCATATTATCAAATAGCCTTACAATGTCTACCATAACGCAATGTATTCGTTACATAGAACTAAAAGATTGCAGGAAATTATTTTCTTTGTAACAAATTTCTAAATGAATCTTTAATTGCATGTTTAGTTGGCATGCAGAATACTAGACAACTTTGCATGGTTATCATGCCAAGTGTAATTTAGAGCTTCACTAAATCAGTGGTAATTGTAGACAGGAAACATCTTCACTGCGGACTCTTCATGTGCTAATGTACTGCAAACACCATTATTAGTGACAGTTAGCTAACTAGCTACCAGCCCAGTCACTATCGCTACCTGATTTTCTTTGTTGTCATATAGCAGTAGGCCTGTATATTTGATGTAGTGTGTTTGACAGACTTGCATCAAGAATCTGAAGTAGTGCATTAATGTCATTATTATTGTTTCCTTCTAACAAGAACGGAATTTATTGATTTACTTTTGTTTGTTTTTCAGTCCTGTAATATTTTGTTTAGTCAATTAGAAAACTTAGATATGTGCTGGACCCATGTGCAGTAAATAATAAAGGTGCTATATTTCGTGGTTGGGTGCTTTTGAATGTTCAGTTTGTTCATGAATGCAGGTTATCCCAGTCATTAGATAGGGTTTTTTTCATGGACACTCCATCAGATTTTGAAGAACTATATATTTCCTGGTCTGTAACTTTAAGTGTTTGACCAGCAACTCTCTTCAAAGGTATATTGTAAATAACTTGAATATTACACTGTTTGGCACAAGCTCAACATCCATTCACTAAATTATCTATCAAATTTAATTTAAGTGTTTCTTTTTTTCACTAAAATAATGGTTATTACAAAAGTGATTTCACAAATTTAAAAATAATTATAGCTAAAACATGGTTGTGACACTAGGCAGCAGCACACATTTTGGCACTAATTATATATGTTATCCATATTTTTATAATTAATTTAAATTAGCCTTGAATCCCATCCCCCTTTCATATGTTTTGTTTAAATACAGCCAAGGGAGTAACAAAACATGATATTTAAGACAAGTGACTACTTAATACAGGTTATTTGTACTAAATTCTCTTATTTTGGAGTATATAATGCTGATCCTTTAAAACATGTGGCTGCCTAATATAGTTGAGCACATTTGCCAGTTTGATTATATGTAAATGTTGGTAATTGTGAACAGGCCTTTATAAACTCGATGATGTAGTGAATTATCAGTGTGTGACATTATATGATAGATAGTATGTTGGTAATTGTGAACAGGCCTTTATAAACTCGATGATGTGGTGAATTATCAGTGTGTGACATTATATGATAGATAGTATGTTGGTAATTGTGAACAGGCCTTTATAAACTCGATGAT
>JAULBS010089912.1:0-16945 GCA_032355785.1 Symmetromphalus regularis | reverse complement strand
GTGGTGAATTATCAGTGTGTGACATTATATGATAGATAGTATGTTGGTATAATGACCACCCAGCACAAAAATAAACATCAGCTATTGAGGTTCTTGCTGTGGTAAATTAAAAACAAATATTATTTTTTTAAATCTTTGAATAAAGCTATGTTTTATTTATTTAATATTTATTTAATGATCTCCCCACCCCAACCCTCCCCAAGTACAAAATGTGATGCAAAAATTGTGATTTGCTAGTCAAATTGTTTTTTGTTTGAGTTTTTATGGTTGGAGATGAACTGGGACAGAAGATGGATGATAATGAAAATTGAGACATGAAAGTAGCACTTCTCTGCAAGACACCTCATTGTAATGTTACATCCTAGTAAATTTATTGTATTAATGTTCACACTGTAACATGTTTCTCTGGGACATAATTATGTTTGACAACATTGTTTGATTCACTTTTTTCCATAATGCCTATGAGAAAGTTAAAAGGTACAGATTTTGCTATACTTTGTATTGTGATTACCAGTGAGAATTTTCCACGAACTTGCTGAGTGCTGCAGGGGAGAATAAGACAAGGCTGTATTCACCAATAAGGCCATCTCGTATTGATTTTATTCTGGCTGGAACGAACACAAGAATCTTGGAAAGAATAGATCAAGCAATACTGATGTGTAGATCGGTCTTTTGGACTGTATTCCCAGCTGAGACTCATAAATAAGATCTTTTACACTACATGAACATATAATCACTGTGTGTTCCTCTTTTTACCTTCACCAGGATGCATGTCAGTCGTGGACTTGCCCCATGTTCTAAGATGTGGTGCCGGATAAGGCTTGACTGCTAGGACTTCAAGTGCTTTTACCCATGGATAGAACGACACATTCGTGAGTAGCTTCTTTCTTGTATTTACTCTTTCTCACCAGCATCTTGAGATGTTGTAATATCTCATAGTATTTACCAGAATTCCTCGATTCACTGTTTATTTTCAGATAATAACTACAGATGGTTTTAAACTGGAGTATCACGTTATTGATTTGCTGTGATAATTAACACCATTGCTAGTCTCGGTGTGAATTGAATTTTAAAACTGATATTGAACATTGTGATGATCAGATGACAACTACACAAACAGTCCATGAAGTCAGGGTTGTGAGATGATTATTGAACATAAACTGTTTAAAATAATTAGTAGATATTTGAATTCAAAGGAGAATAAGTATAGAATGAGACATGATACAAATCTCAAAATAAGAAATGGTGTTGAAAGTTTAGGTTACACAGAATATTTTTTGTGATATATTATTTTCAATTGTTCAACTGATATATATGTATTTATATATTATGAAAATTATATACATAATTTAATTATGTTGGAATAACATGCTATATATAACATTGTGGAACTGCTCACACAAATTAGTGTTAAGCTAAAACCATTCGGAGTCTGCCTTTTTTGGTGATTAATATAATAAACACCTTATAAAATATAGGTCCATGTATTCAAAATAAATTATTTAAATACAGGCAATAACAACTAATTATAATCAATAAAAATAATCTGAATACTTAACAATAATATAAGCTAGCATGTCCAGCTTTGAGCTGGACATTTATTTCAGAGATTGCCACTATAGATTCAATATTTTAAAATTATTTTTACTAATAAAGTCAGTACTTTAATGCCTCCAAAATAAATGCAGTGTGTTTAGAAAATAAGGAAAGGAAACGATTGTCATAAAATGTTTTGGATAAAATAATAGTAAAATAAATTTTACAAGGACAGATACAGAAATTTGGAAAGGGGCTCAAGAAATAGTGTTAAGAAATTTATTATTAAAAGAGAGGTTTGTGGACAAAAGTAACTTATGATCTAATTATAATGGGAAAAGTTCAGTGGGCAAAGAGGATTCTGTGTGACCTAAACTTTCCACACCACACCTGTGAAATACATGTAGTACATCATAACATACATGTATATACAGAAAATTCATTGGTCTATGCCACATTGTTGCCAGGCTGCCACACTATCAGTAAATCTGATGATGTATTAAAACAATTCAAACTATGAAAATTTAATACATTGATAATTGTTCACAAATATCATGTTTATTCAGAGCTTTTTTATAAATGTTGCTAGATTCTGATATTTAGCACCATTCCTCACCATTACATATTTTTATTTTCCAATTGCATCTAACAAAAATATCTCAGTTAGAACGTAAAATATTTTCAGCTAATTACAAATAAATACAGGTTGTATTAATATTTTATTATTTTAACAATATGTTTGGAGTAAAACTAAAAATTCCCAATTTCTTTTTAAATGCTAAATTTCATGAACTTAGAGCCATGGACATTAAGTCTGATTTCAAAAATAAAACCGTGGTCTTCACATTTTCAGAAATTTGTCACCAATGTTCAAGAATTGCACTTTCTTATACAAAGATACAATTTTCTTTTACAAAATTCTTGATTAAAAGAAACCTTTTGATGTTTCAACATGAGCAGACAGGATGTCATTCTGTAAGATATGAAAGATATGATAATTGTAGCACTATTTTTACTGTAACAGAATCTTCTTAGAAGTCATGTCATCAGCTCCAGTAAGTTCAATCCTAGTGTCAAGAATAAGATTCTTGTTTGATCCTGATTACTCTGTTAACATTTATCTACATGGTGCAAACTAAAGACCAGAAAAGTGTTCATCATTATTTTAATAGAAATGTAATTATTAGTGCTAAGCTTGTTGAAATATGATTTGTTTGTTATGACATAATGTAAGCAGACACCAAGTCGTAGCAGTTGTTGGATAAGTACAGCTGATTATCTCTAACAAGTTTGTCACGGTTGCTTTCCTAAACACTAAAATAGAATGAAATATGTTTTTTATTGATTTAAGGCAAATTGGAAAAACATGGACACTTTCAGTTATAATTGTTTTGTCGATGCTGATACTATTTCGGAGTGAAAAAATAAATTGCCATAAATACTAGTTTTTTTTGCATATCTAGACATTGCATCACCAATCCAACAAAACCTATCATATCCAGACAGTGCATCACCAATCCAACAAAACCTAGCATAACTAGACAGTGCATAACCAGTCCAACAAAACCTATCATATCTAAACAGGGCATCACCAATACAACAAAACCTAGCATATCCAGACAGTGCATCACCAATCCAACAAAACCTAGCATATCTAGACAGTGCATCACCAATACAACAAAACCTAGCTCGTTCAACAGAAAATCAACTGAATAATTAGTTGATGACACTGTTGGCCTCATGTATTATAAAAGTAAAGAATCCTTCGTTATTTTAGCATCATGATAGAAAAATCATCTCCAGATGAATATACCATGTTGTGAAAATTACATATTACACCAACCCAATTGGTATAGTGGTTACTCTATTAGACTTGAGGCTGGTAGGTACTGAGATCAAATCTCAGCCAAGGCATGTGATTTTTAATCTTGGTACTGACTACAACCCAGAATAAGTGCTCCATGAGGCTCAGTGGGTAGTTGTAAACCACTTTCACTGCAGTGATTCACAACTAGTTTAACAAAGGCCATAGTTTGTGCTCTCCTGTCTCTAGGATAGTGCATATAAAAGATCCCTTGCTGCTTGTCTCTCCTATTTCCTACTAACACTAACCTCTGTCCTGGAGAGATAGCACAAAAAACTGAGTTGTATGCATGAACCATAATTAGATAAAAACAAAAACATACATTTAAGGAGAGATAGCATAGAAAGCTAAGTTGTATGCTTGAACCATAATTAGATAAAAACAAAAACATACATTTAAGGAGAGATAACATAGAAAGCTATGTTGTATGCTTAAACCATAATAAGATAAAAAATACATTTAAGGAGAGATAACATAGAAAGCTAAGTTGTATGCTTGAACCATAATTAGATAAAAACAAAAAAATACATTTAAGGAGAGATAACATATAAAGCTAAGTTGTATGCTTGAACCATAATTAGATAAAAACAAAAAAATACATTTAAGGAGAGATAACATAGAAAGCTAAGTTGTATCCTTGAACCATAATTAGATAAAAAATACAGAGATACATTTAATCAACCCTTATTTTAGAACTTAATAGGCACCTGGTCTTACCTAAGAAATGGGCATTAGGTCCACCCACTACCAAAAAAAAGAAGAAGATATAGTGATTATTTTTTCATTTCAAAATAGAAGAAAATACACTTTTGGGAATTAAAAAACAACAATGTGGGCATACCAAAAATGGGATGTGTCAGATAAAACTGAATAATTCAAGTATGGTCTCCTGAGACCCGTCGACTGATTAATGGTGATTGATACACTTTAAAGGTTCCTCCTTACTTTGTTTTGTCTAAGATACTCCAAGGTATTAATTTGCCAGCACATCTGATGCTGTGGTAAATGTACTGTGATACTGTTTGGTTACTATATATATATATAGACGTGTTTCTTCAGTTTGAGAAATTAAGACGTGTCAGTCAAAACAGACTTTAGGCAGGAAGTTGTCAGCATTGTTTTGTTTGTGTGACTGATTGTCTAGCCATCTTGGACAAATAACAATCAGAAGGAAGATGGGTTTGTCCCTAGTGATTGCATCTGACAGTGACACATGGTGTGATGCTGCTACAAGACAGTTATGGATGGAAACGTTTGTCTTAAGAAGCCATAAACTTCTCACCTGCTGCTTCATAACATGTCCAGTTGAACCCTAATGACCTTTTTCTCAAGTGAAAAATAAAGTTAGTTAACTGAAAATACATAATTGAAGGTACATTATAACTGGGCTGAACCCACTCTGGACAAAACCCCTCAGATAAAAACTCTCCAAACAAAAAACTGTTCCCTTTATTAGAATATGGGGTGGGTGGATCCTAGAATAGGAATAGATTCAAATGTATGTATAGCTTAATACCAATATATAGTTATTTAATGAAAAATAAATCCAAGGTACATTGCAAATGAATTGAACCCCCTCTGGACAAAACCCCTCAGATAAAAATACTCAAGACAAAAACCTTTTCCCTTTATTGGACTATAGGTGGAACCCCCTTCCCTAGAATAGGAATAGATACATGACTTAATACCAGTGTAGGCCCACAAAACAAACAGCTTGTATCAACATGTTTCTGATTGTTATTCAAATGACAAACCCACCACAACTTTGTTAAAACATGTCTTGTATTTTGTCTTATGCAAAGATATTGTTTAGATCATAAAACACTTATTACATTGAGATGCTGTTGATGGTAGTTCATGCAGAAATATTGTACTTGAAGGTTATGGTGTGATCTTTTTACCATTTAATCTTAGGCATACCACAGACCTGTCTAGAAAGTCAAAAATGTGCAAGTTCCAATCTAAATTCACTAGTTTCATTCCACTTGGTGATCATGAATTATTTAATTTTCTAATTAACATTTACACCAACATCCAGAACAGATATGTCTGTGATAAAGATGAGTAATTTGTCATGCAGTGAATAAAGAAAGAAAAAAGTTCAATTCATCATTTTGTATGATGGCCTATTTATGAAATAAAACTAATTTTGATATTTTGTATGTTAACAAATATAATCATAAACTGAGAACATTTATGACTACTTTAGGAATATTATTGGAGAAAATGCAAGATATGGCTAGCTGTGAAATGTTAATATACACATGAAGGCAAGATGTAATAACATGGGCTCACACATTTGATGCATGCATGGCCAGCAATGAAATTAAGTGTGTTATTAAAGTGAGCACTGGGTAGCAACTGACAATATCTCTTTGTGTCACTGAAAGCCAAAAGAACAGAATGGCTATGCCGCATGGCAGAGAGATTTATTGGAAATCAAGATTATCACAACAGTGGAAGACCTCTCTATAGATTACTAAGTAGAAAGCATGTTTATAGTGTTCAACAAAGACATGGTTGTAAACATAATGGTACTGCATTGTTGTTAGGTGCTTACAAAAGTCACCTAGATAAGCTGATTGTATGTACAAAACTGAACAGGAAAATTAATGTAGTCTTGTGTAATATTGAGTGTTAAGAAAGACTCCTTTGTTTGGGCTGGTTCAAGTGGAGAGTGTTTATGAAATATGCTGAATACATCACACATGATATGTTGTAAATTGCATCTATTGTAATTATTGTTCTGTTGTTGAATACATGACATTCGATATGTTATAAACCATACATATTACAGTTGTGCACATTTGGTGTCAGTTGTATGTATTCAAGTAAGAATGTGTGTCTGTAAGATTTAATTTTACTGTTCATTGAGAAAGTCATTTGTATTTTCAATGTCATGGCAGTGATCTACAGCTGAAATAACAAGGGCTGTGGTTTATGTTATCCTGGGAAAGTGCTCATAAAATAAGTCTGACTGCTAATGAAAGGAATGTATTCTACCTGGTGACAGCATTTCTCTCTCTTTCTTACCTCCTTAGCAGACACCCTAGACAGCCAGGTAGAATTCCCATGACAGTGTACTTGAATCTCAAATGGATTTTATATCATAAGCATCATCTTCATTATTTAAGGTAGGTAGATAAAGGAATGACCTAAAATGTCACTTTATTCAATGTGTTCAGTTAAACCATGATTTGTTTTGTCAAAAATATCTCTGAGCTTTTTAAAACCAAGTGTTTTGGCAAAGGACTGATACTTGTTATTTTCTACATTATAAATACTTGGTTATAAGTGCTGTAATAAAAGCAAAGCTTAAACTGTATACTGGATATCCTCCCTCCCCCACATGTCAGGAATTGACCTCAGTTTGCTTGCCTGTACAAAATGTCAAAGTTTTATCCTTCATAATCTTCTTGCCATTAACTAGAGTTAACCTTTTAATATTGGTCATAATTTATATTCTGTGAGTTCCAATTATTATCATACACTTCCATATTTTACAGCTGCTGTAAAACATATAACAATTTTGTGTTAGCAAGTTTTCAAACGCTCGTGTTATTAAAGTGTGTGTTATTTCACTGTCTTTCAACTTATTTTATTTGCCTAAGGTTATAAAATAAAAATGTATTTTGAACAAAATATTTTATTTGCCTTATAAAGGTTACAGCATAAAAAGATGTTTTGAAGAAAATCATCTTATTTAGTTAAAGTAGAGAAATTAAATTCTGTGGGGAAATAACGAGGGGTAATAATAAGAGGTAATAACATTGTGTGAAAGTACTTAGAGTGAGATGGCACAGAAAATCTATTACAATCAAATCATGTTAGACTTGTTTTACACAAACTACAGTTTTTTTTTTTTTCCACAGTTGTTTACTGAACATACTAATGATTCACAGTAAATAAAATTGCAGACATGTTGGAAAAGTCGGATAGATCCTTCTCAGTGGACCCATTTGCAGTTTGGGCTATTTTCCGTTCCAACCAGTGGTCCACAATTGGTTTAGCAAAGGCTGTGGTATGTGCTGTCCTGTCTTTGGGATAGTGCATATGAAAGATTCCTTGTTGCTTATCAGAAGGAGTAGCATATTGTGATGGCAGCGGGTTTCCTCTAAAGACATATGTCAGAATGACCATATGTATGACGTTCTATAGCCGATGATAAGATAAAAATCAATGTGCTCTAGAGGTGTCATTAAATAAAACAAACTTTACTTTACATGTTGGAAAAAGAATAATTTAGTATGTTCAACAGAGATGCAGTATAGATGTAAACGAATACTGATATACTACATATTTCTACATCATCATGAGACCAGTGTTTTGAAACAATTATACATGTAATTAAAAATAAAATGGGCAGTATAGGAAGTAGATTATTGTATTAGTATGATCTTGGTGATGATTAGTTGATTAATTACTATACTAAGATGTAAATCAATGAGTCTTACAACTACTAATCTAAATGGTTTGTAGTGAGTGCAAGCAGTTAAAAGAAAAAAATATTTAGTGAATATTTGAGATTGTAAATACTTTTTTCCCTTTAATTAGTTATTTGTTCTGTAATTTTAAAATTTCTTTTGGCAAACTTTGGTGATAAGATGAAGCATATCTTTTTGGTCATTAATATAGAAACAAAAGTTGTTTCATCATGTTAATTGTGTGTTATATGACAAAGCTATAATAGAACATTTTAAAAGGTTCAATTCTAACATTAATGTTTCGCTGCAATATGCTATTTTGCACCTTAAATTTATATAAAATGAACATTTTACTGGTTAATTTTTTTTTCAAATCATTTTACTGTATGTACTTAAGCAATTTTAATGATGAGTTTTAATTAGTTTGCAAACACTAACTACCTGCAACCTTTCTTAAGTTGGGTGGGTTTTTTTTTCTTGTGTTTTTTTTTGTTTTTGTTTTTTTGGCTTTATTTTCTTTCTTTCTTTTTGTTTTGTTTATTACCAGGTAAGTGTTGACAAAGGTAAATGACCTGTTATGAATCTGCCTGTATTAAGAGGCTCATATCTTGTTATTCACATATGGGTTAACCGTGTAATACTCACTTAATTATGGTTTCTTAATAATTAGTAAGGATTGTTTTAGGTTTTGAATTTCTAATTTTTATAAGTACATAATTACTTGAGTATGGCATCCAGATTAACATTGGCATTGTTGATATTTAGTGAGATGGTGGAAATAAAAGAACCCATGCTGCTTATCGGAAAGAGTAGCCTACATGTATGTGGTGGCAGCTTGTTTCATCTAAATATATATGTCAGAATGACCACATGATTGACATCTGATAGCCGATGTTAAGATAAAAATCAATGTGCTCTAGAGGCATTGTTAAATAAAACAAACTTTACTTTTTTATTGATATTTATGTTTGTAGAGGAAATTGTTAAACTTCATAATTATTTGTCCTGCATTTAACTTTGAATTTGTTCAGAAAACAAAGCGAGTCATTTGTTTGTCCATCCTTTGTTTTGTGAATAAGACAAAATTGAATTTCAATATTGTCACCCTTCATAAGAATGAACTGTAAACACTTGATAAGAATTATGAAATTCTAAACCTAGCCATACACTTGTTTATTTTATCAATAAACAAAATTGAATTTCAATAATCTTACCTCTAGACAGAATAAAATATAAACACTAGGGGAGTTTAGGGAAGTTATATCTATAGTAGTTGTACATTGAGTACAAGAATTCTGAACTTAACAAGGTTTTTTAACTAGGCCAGGCAAGTAGGAACCTAGGAGGCTAGAGGGGCTCAGGCCCCCACATTCTACCAGTTTTTAATATATTTTAAAATTTCTCAGGTAATAAGCAGAAAACATGCCAGAATCATACAAATATTTTAAAATTGTCCTTGTGGGACATGACGCCTATGGCATTCGTGTTTCACACAACAGATTTTATACACCCATAAAAATTTGCCTCTCTCCCCACTTTGGAATTCCATCCTATATTACAGAATTGAATTTAACACATAGCTGTGTTATATCTATGATATAAGCCCATGACAAATCACATACTACAAAACATTAATAAGCAAATTTTTGTTACATAAGCAGGGGTTTACCTGGCTTTTATAAAAGAGGAGTCCCTGGGACTCACCTGATTCTTTTCTGAGCCTCCCAACCTAAAACCTAAGGGTTCACAATTTAGTCAAGAGTTGCAGAAAACAGGTTTTGCATTAAGAAAAAATATTTATTCTGTCTTAATTTTTATTTGTTTTATATTGAATAAATGATTTATTTTTTATAGCACTAAAATGTCCCAGTACACCCTTCACCCCACCCACTATTGTTTATTCATGACTGAGTTGATTATATAACCAAAACAGTCTTGATATTTTTTAGAAGTCCCATGGGATGCAGTGTCTCTGATTTTGGGGGTCCAGATGACCTTTTATTGCGTCCTTTATGCAGGTTTTGTGAGTCCGGTAAATCCCCACATAAGTATGCAAATTAGCCTATATACAAATTATATAACTAATTTTATGTCAAGATTGCTGACAAATGTGCTGTTATCAAAAAAGAAATGCATGTATTAATACAACCATAAGGGTAACACTACCTGTCAGTAATATAGAATTATATTGGTGGTTCCCAGTGTGGAGCCGATTTGATAAGCACACATTTAATAACATTACTGACAGCTTAACAAATAATTTATTCAAATCGACAGAAAACCTACTTCACTTTAATCAGATGGCACTTTTCTTCTAGATATGTATAGTAGAACAAAATAATTTGAAAATGAAACAAAGGACACATTTTTATACAAATTTTGATGAACTTATTTTGAATATTGAATTTTTTTTATGAGAATTTTTTTTTAATGCATATTTAACCATTTTTCACATTTTCTATTGTCATTTTGGTTACCATAGCAACTGTAAAACATATAAAAAAATTATGGTGTAATACTTCTGTATAATATTATTGTCCCTTATTCACTTATTTTATAACTGAACACACTGGTATTTCGAAGTGTCACATCTCATGGTATAAAGTGTTTTTTATGCCTCTTTATTCAATATTATATTTATAATCAAATAAAAACATACAAACATCACGTTGAAGTAGTGTTTTGATCATATTCATTTGTTACAAAAAGGCAGGGAAAACCATGATTGATCCCCTTTAAGATTATATAAGATTTTAATGTTAACAACATGAAGTCAATGACCTTGTTTTGTTTTTTGACACATCATTAAGAGGTAAAAGTATTAGATTTGTTGCATAGTGGTGTCGTACCATTTACTGCTTATTACAAAAGCTTTAAATTTGTAAACATTGAAAAATGACATTTTAGTGTTTATTAGTTATTGTTATTGATGTAAAGAATGGTTACTATTATGATTACCCATGCAATCTACTTTAATTTTATGTCAAGTTAAATAAACATTATTTATATCAAAGAACTCATTCCATAGCTTAGACAGGGAATTAAAATTAAAGCAGATTATCCACTGATTGAACGTAAATATATTCATACACTAAGAACAGTGTAATTATTTATTTTTATTTAATTTAATTTCAATGGAAATAAACAAAATTGTAAGTTACATGATAAATTGAATTCTTCCTGTATTTTTTAATATGGAAAATATGAATCTCGGCCTCTTAATATGTGTTTGGTTTGCTAAATGCCTGTCAAATACAAATTAACAAAAACCTAAATTTATATTTCCCTTATTAAAAAATACTCATGATGAATCGAACCTCTATTTCACCTCTATAGACAAAATAAAATATAAACAGTAGAGGGTACTGACATTTTTGACATAGCCAATTAATAGACAGATTTTAATTTGAAACAATAAGTACATGACAAGTTATATCAATAACAGGGTCACATCAAAAACTGAAAGGCTAATATTTCTTCAATTATTACAAGGCAAATTATAAATCTCATAGTAAAAATTGATTAATTTCTTTTCATGTGTTGTGACAGAATGGTCAATATGGTTTACAAAAGGCGGCAGATGGAAAGTAAAAGTACTTGTCTAATTGAAGGCAGTAAATTTGGAATGCTCCCAATAACTTGTGAATAGACTGTATTCATAGTCCTATATAAGGCTGTTAGTTGACCACCGCAGACTGTTTTAATGTGCAGGATTCGTCTGTACATGTTTTCAAAGATATTAGGAGAAGAAAGTTAAAGATTGTACGAAAAGTACAGTTGCACATCAAACTGTGTGAGACAGCTGGCTTAGGATTATAGGATTATTACACGGAATGGATATCAATATATTGATTTGGCAAGTGGTCTAGTGCATGAGAACAGTGGCATAGCGGCACACACACTTGAACGTGGAAACAGCTGGTTGGGAGTCATGCATGCAGTGACGTCGATTTTACAGTTATGGATAAAAACATGAAATATCTTGTTATTTAAACATCTGACCACGATTCATCAAGTTCTGTGCTATCCGTGCACTCTGTTTGTATTTTGTGAAAAAACGGAAGGAAAAATGTAGTTTTATTGAATAAAAGCTACCACTGAAGCTAGCTGTTGTAATGTTCTTTCTGTGTGAGATTTATCATATGTACAGTTAAAATTTAAACTGTTTAATGATTTATTGCAATACTGTGCAAGGTGGCCAATTGTCAGTGTTGTTGCTTGATCCAACCAGTTGATTATCGTGAAACAATTGACTTGACTGTGTGGCACATGCAATCTTGGAGGCGGCAGTTCCCACAGTGCCTGATCTTGGCAGTTATTTAATCACTTCTCATTCAAAACAAGTGCACAATATAAAACTGACTTTACTCGCGATAGTGCACAATAGGCTATTTGTGGTTTCAACTGACAAGGTGTATGCTATCCTGGTGTTTGTGGCAAGGTATATTTTACCATATTATATTCTTATTTGTGATTTCATGTAACAATTAAGGTGTATTTTATCCTACAGTACAGTATCTTTGGCTTAGCTTTATTTAGTACCATACAGTATTTGTGGTTTCATGTGACAAATAGTGTTTAATCCTACAATACAGTATTTGTGATTTCATAGGACAAAGTGTGTTAATCCTACAATACAGTATTTGTGATTTCATAGGACAAAGTGTGTTAATCCTACAATACAGTATTTATGGTTTCGTGTGACAAAGTGTGTTAATCCTACAATACAGTATTTGTGATTTCATATGACAAACTGTGTTAATCCTACAATACAGTATTTGTGATTTCATGTGACAAAGTGTGTTTTATCCTTCAATACAGTATTTGTGGTTTAACTTAACAAAGCATATTTTGTTGTGTTTGATTGTATGTGTATTTGTGATTTCATGTGACAAGGAATATTTTGTTGGACTTTACTATGGATATATCAGAGAAACAACTGACCTTGTTTTGCAAATAATGGGATTAGCAGCATTATGGCAGAATCATTCACAGTGCAGGTGAGAATTTTATAAAATAATTCAAGTCATTTAAAAAACTCTCGACTAGTTTAATTGATTTAACTTGCAATAATCACCTAATGCCTTATACCACATGTCTTACATAAAGGGTAGCAGAACAGTGTTCTGTTACAAGCATGTTAAACTAATAACTAACTGTCTTTTTATTCCTTCTTGCATTATAAATCCATTAGGCCTAAAAATCACAAAAGTGAAACATGTTTAAATTTTTAATTTTTGAAGGCTTTTTACCTGCATAAATGAAGAATATTTTTTTAATCTTATGTGATCAATATTGTAACAGATCAATTTATATTTTAATTAATTTATTTTTTTACAAAAACAGCCTCTTTATGTATATTAATTAGATAATTTTAGTACAGCTTTTCTAAAACAGCCATTGGACTCTATAGTGTGCTGACAGTTATGTCATTTAGATATCCATCTGTGGTATGTGCTAACCTATCTGTTGGAAAATATATCTTTCTATGTGTGCTACCGCAGTGATTTTCCTTTTTTATTTATTTATTTCACAACACCACCCCCCCACTCCCCTACCCAGCACAAAAGTTAACATTGGTTATTGGGGTTTCCTCTTTTATATCACTCAATTAACATCTTCCCTGGGCAAGCAGCCAAAGCATTGGATTTGATTCCCTGGACAGCATGCTTGAAGCTTAATTGGATATAAGCGTATAAATAAGTTACACCTCTTTCAGACTGTCATTTATGTGTATGATAAGGTCATGGTACCTTTCACTGCAGGTTGGCTGGTGTATAAGACTGTCTGGAACTTAATTCTAAAGTGATGCCATGTTCATAGGAGATTTTCACAATCTAACTTAAAAGTCGCTGCTTTCTGTAACAGACAATGTCAGTTTGCATATTTTGAAATTCAGCTCAATCCTGCCATGATAACTTGCTTGGAGAGTGGATAACACTAAATTCTCATTTTCACCACAAGTTATTTATTTCTTCTACTTAACACATTTTCTGGACATTTACCACCATTTAAAATAAGAGCTGTGTTTAAGATGGATACCATTGTTGAAGCAGGATGAGCTCATCTTTTGTGAACACCTGGTATCAAAACATGCTCATACATCCTTTGAACTCTGGCTCTGCCTTAAGAAAAAATATATACTTCTGATGATGAAAAGTTATTATTTTAATTATTTCAAAGAAAAAGGAAAGGATTGATTAACAACACCCCAGCACATTGTTATTCAGCGGCCATTAGGTGTTTTGTGACTCATGGTTTTAGGGGAAACATGTTAATTCTAATCAGCAGCAAGGGATATCTATAAACGCTTTCCCACAAACAGGACACCTCATACCACAGTCTTTGATAAGTTGTGGACCACTGATCAGTACAAGTGGTGTACACCTACCCACTGAGCCTTGGAGAGCACTTACTCTAGGTTGGGGCTGATATTGAGATTAAAAATCCCATGCCTTAACTGAGATTTGATCTCATTATCTACCAGCTCTGAGGCCTACAGCTTAACGATGGCCAGTTTATTTCAAAGAAATTCTTCTTGCATGATGAAAACTGATTAGAAGACAGACAAGCAATTGTAATTGACTAAGATAGAGAGAAATTAAAACTAACTCCATCAAGTGAAGTCTCATAGAAATATTTCACTTAAATACTTATTGGTTAGATGTATGTGCATTGTGACATAAACTTTAAAAGTGGCTCTCTTTCAGCCTGTTCAACTGTTTGCAAGATCTTTATTGATTTTCTTATTTCAATTCCAAGTGGAAATGTTTGAAATTCTGTTGAAAAAGAAAACAAGATAGAGTATCGGTAAGTTTTATGTACAATCACGCCATTGGGTACTCAAGTTTTTTAATTCATGGCTGTTGGAAATCTCCAAATCTCTGGAAATACAATTACTATCAGGAAAAACAAAAATATTTTGTTAAATGTGAACAAAGAGTGAAATACCAACAATTAAAAACATCTTCAAAATAAAATCATTTCATCAAAAATTCTTTGTTAGATTGAAAACAAATTTGCCTTTAATTTTTTTTCATTCTGACCTAACTTTAGCAAGCTATTGGATAAAATCTTAAATTAATTCTGGCACTCTGTTAATGATGTACTACCTTTGTACCTTTAGTTACAAAGCTTGCTAATCACAAAATGAAATTAGAAGAGATCCTAATTTCCATATAAATACTAAAGTAGCAACATTGACTCTTGTTTGATGTGTAAGAAACTTGTCTTGGAAAGCCTGGGGAAAGATGGTCTGTTAGTGTAAGAAACAAACTGTAGATGGAATAAGGACTCAGTATGTGTGTGCTGTTGCAATTAGCTTCAAGATGGCCTGAGGATGGGAATTTTATTTGATGTATAAAACATATTTTATCAAACTGCAGACAGATTATCGACAGATGCTCTCTTTGATGCCAAACAACTCTAAGCAAGATGGTGGACAGCCTATTGATAAATCTCTGTTAGATCCGAATTATTATACATCTAGTCACGTTCAGACGAACACTGAGTAGGTACGTTATGATTAATAGGTTATATCATATACAGCTTAATAAATGGTTGCAAGATTATATCATATATAGCTTAAGCAAGTTTCCAGACAGTTAAGTAATAATGTAAGTTAGTTGTATGTTAAATAACATATGACTTTCCTCAGTTATCTGGGTATTAAGTAGCAAATAAACATTTTTGGAGTAATGAGCATTTTATAATTCTGAAGGGAAAACATCAAGTGATAATTTATATAAAAAAAGCATGAATGAACTACGAAAGGTGAATGTCTGTTTAATATGTTACATCATATAAAGACTTGTTCTGGATGAGTTACTGTGTTCATGTATGTCTGTTGTAGCTTACATCCAATTCTTGACAATAATGTGTGTGTAGGTCTGTTGTAGACTTATTTTAGACAAGTAACGTATGTAGATCTGTTGTAGGTTAGATCATATTCAGCTAATGTCTGATTCTAGACAAATTAATGAGTGTGGGTCAAGATTTGGTTAGTTTGGTCTGTTCACAATGAATTCTGTAAGAATGAGTTCTTTCATAGTGCCACCTTGTCTGAATGATCATGTCAAATGGTAACCCGATCAGTTTCATTAAATTGTGTTCAAGCCAGATAAAAGTTAAAAAAAAAAAAATTAGCATTACAGAAAATAGCTGAAAATGTTGATTAATATGACACATTGCACTCCATTAAAAGGGAAAAAACTCCAATTGGTATTGAATATTACACGTTTTAATCTTTAATGAGTCGCCGCTCCACACTTATTGTTGATTGGTCTGTCATGGTATTGATTAAACTTGTTCAGTGGAACACAGACGTCCCTCCGTTATCAGTAGTTGATTGCATGGACCAAGCTTTCATTAATTCCACTACAAAGCTCTCCATAATGAGTTGTAGCTTGAAGACATTCATCAGTACATCTCGAGTATGTGGCTAGACCCACAGTGTATCTGAAGTATATTGCTAAACCCATAGTGTATTTGAAGTATGTCTGTAAACCCAGTGTATCTGAAGTATGTCAGTAGACCCATAGTGTATCTGAAGTATGTCCGTAGACCTATAGTGTATCTGAAGTATGTAGTCCCATAGTGTATCTGAAGTGTATAGTCCCATAGTGTATCTGAAGTATGTCTGTAAATTCATGGTGTATCTGAAGTATGTAGTCCCATAGTGTATCTGAAGTATGTTTGTAGACCCATAGTGTATCTGAAGTATGTAGTCCCATAGTGTATCTGAAGTATGTTCGTAGACCCATAGTGTTTCTGAAGTATGTAGTCCCATAGTGTATCTGAAGTATGTAGACCCATAGTGTATCTGAAGTATGTAGTCCCATAGTGTATCTAAAGTATATAGACACATAGTGTATCTGAAGTATGTTGACACATAGTGTATCTGAAGTATGTAGTCCCATAGTGTATCTGAAGTATGTTGTCAAATATTGTATCTGAAGTGTAGACCCATAGTGTATCTGAAGTATGTCTAGACCCATAGTGTATCTGAAGTATGTCTAGACTCATAGTGTATCTGAAGTATGTAGTACCATAGTGTATCTGAAGTATGTAGACCCATAGTGTATCTGAAGTATGTAGTCCCATAGTGTATCTGAAGTATGTA
>JAULBS010089901.1:0-17586 GCA_032355785.1 Symmetromphalus regularis | reverse complement strand
TTTATCGAAAAGCAGCGGGTTTCGTGTCTCCTACTAACACTAACCTCTGTCCTGGACAGACAACACAGGAAGCTGAGGTGTGTAACCCAGGACAGCGTGCTTGAACCGTAATTGGAGATAAGCACGAAAATAAATACAACCAACCAGCCTTCCTAGTCAAAACGATCATTCCACATTCACAAACTTGTAACTAGACTAAGAGTCATCACTTTCTGGACAGTGATTTATTATTGACGGATTTATTCATAGGCTACGGTTCCCATTTTTGTGTGTGTGTGTGGGGTGGGGAGAGGGGTCAGGCCGATCTTTTCCCGAATGTAAGCGTTTTTAAAGAAAATGCCACCTTAATCTTTGTCCGAATAAGGTGGGGGGAAATAATTACCCCTCCGCACACCCCTCCCGTACGCTTTTGGCTCTATAGGATTCCCATAGATCATACTTTGATCTCTATCTTGCACAAATATACGGTTTTGTTGTTCAACCTGAACGAATGTTTTATGACAAAAAATGTAATACATCTGATATAATATTACACACATACATCCATTCAGTTTTTTTGTATGAATGCACATACATTTTAAATTATTCACTACGTTCTTTAATGCAACTCGTCAATGAAAATACACATCGCTATTGATTTCTCTTAAACAATAATTTAAACAGCACGCCGTGCACCTGGCGAGTAGTTCACTGGAGCAGACAACCGCGATACGTGTGGGAACGGGGAGGACTTCCAGGTCCTACACGTTGATGCCAAACTGGACACCCTATCCGTCCACCCAACACTCGGACCAAACCGTTTAGTGCTCACAACACGACAAACTGTACGGGCACATCTGGTTTGCACATGGGAAATCACAAACGTATTTCGATCTCGTGTCATTTAACATTATTGAATTTGTCCCGGAAAATAAATGTATTAATCAGCTCAAATCGATAGCTTGATGTAACAGCAGGTCTTTGGGATTGTGAAATAACAATGACAGACGAACTCTTTTGAATTACAATCTCACATAGGACGTAACTTGATAGGGATAATTATCTCTTTCCAGTAGACAAACACAATTGCTTCTGCTCCACAATTCTGTATCTACATAACAGGCAATAATTTAGGTCAACCAATCTGAGTCAGAAACAGAAAAGACAACAAACAATACAGAATCTTTTCATACCTTAATATTTATATTAAAAATAAAAATTGACTTCCCCAAAGAAAAAATGCCTCATCGATGACTTCCGTCATAAGAAAAGATTAAACTTTACAGTAGTCTGTTTGAAATTCAGTTCGAGTAACACTTCCGTTGTAGCTGTACATCTAAATAAGGTCATATGCATAGCTTCTATATTTGGACCAGTTCACTTTGACACAAATAGCCGATGTTCATAAATAAATAAGTAAATAAATGAATGAAAGAATGAATAAATTTAAGAATGAAAGAAAGAAAGAATAAATTAAAAATCAATCAATCATCAATCAATCATTCAATCGATCGATCGATCGATTTTATAATAAGTCCGGGACCATTTTAATTTTGACTCTTTTCTGTGATATAGCATAGTGGTCCCGGACTTAACATAAAATAACAAAAATTTGGAATGTGCTTTAAAAATCAGGTTTCATTGGCTTCATGATGTTCTTATCACTCTACAATTAGACTGTGTTTTTTTTATGATCACCCGACTAAGGTATGTGTTTCATCGCTATCCAGAACACTAGAGCGGAAAATTAAACTGTAAGGTAATGTAAATACAAAAAAAACTTCTCGTTTGGATGTTGAAACTACTTAACAAGACAGTTTTATGTAAATTATTAGTCTGGCTCTTGATCCTTGTTTCAAAGTGACATTAAGCTGTTGTTGTCTAAAAGACCTGACTAGTTGATCCATACTGTGACTGTTCGTGTTTAGGAACATTTCGCTTGCAGTTCAGAGTATCACGTGTAGAGGAACTCAGTGGCAACGTACTTAAGTGAACAACGAACGAGCACCAACGTGAAAACAATACCACTAATGCTTACGCGAGTCAGTGCACGAGAACAGGTAAGTGTCGGAAACAGGTAGCATTCAAACGAGGATACACTTACATCGAAAATGCATATGGCGACAGACATGCAATAAGAAATATATACAAAACAAAACACACCAACTACTTAATGTATTGATGTGTTCTTCACTAAACAAAATTGCTATCAGCAAAATGATACAACTTTACGTTGGAACTTTGGCAGTTCAGTTATACTAAAAAAACTATGGTTTGTTTGTTTTGTTTTGTTTAACGACACCAGTAGAGCACATTGATCTATTAATAATCGGGTATTGGATGTCAAACATTTAGTTATTTTACACGTAATCAAGTGTGAGCCACACTCTAACTGACTTTGAACCACTGTCATTAGCTTGAGAGTCCGACGTTCTTCCGCTGGACCGCTATAGCGACGCTTTCAATGACAAATACAAGACACAATAGGAAACAGGAGCGGATGCAGGATTTCTGAAAGGGGATCCAAATGTGAGGAGTAATGGATAATTTTGACGTCCTTCCATAAGTAAATTAAAAAAAAAAAAAAAAAAAAAAAAAAATTGGAAAAGTGGGGGGTATTGACCCCCTGAATCCGCTACTAAGAGTAAAACTGTTTTCTTAATTAGAAAATTAATTTCTTACTTGTCACAGGCTCTGTGTATTAGACATGAAAAGGACGTATATATTTATAAAACGTTATTATTACATAAAGATTTAGCAAATTTTTAAGACAAAGGTTGGATTTATTGGAAAGAAGAACGATTGTAACAATTAACAGAACCTCAAAGTGACGGATATTAACTCTTTAACGTCCATCTGTCACCCTTGAACAAACGACTTAAAGCGGAACACATTAAATCACCCGCGGTGTGGTTGCGCAAGAAGTCGGCGAGGAGTTGAAAATAAATAAATTAACCGCTTTGTACATTACTGAAAGCTCTATCATCTCCGTGTGTCAGCAATATTCTGCAGCCAGATTCCGCGACTATGTGACCGATACCGGGTTTTGAAGGCTAGAATTATCTCAGTGCTACCCGGGGAGAGGCCAAATTAGCTTCCTGTCCCGCAGAGTGGCTGGTGACACCAGATAAAAGAAATAGGATTTGTATTCAAAGCTGTCATTATCAGAATTATTCGTAGGTGAATTATAGCAATTTAAAATGTCTTTATTTGTCAATGTGATGGAGCGTGTGGGTCATGTAGACTTTGCTGTTTATCTATTAGAAACGAATTTCCCAAATTGATTTATTTCTTTACAATGATTTAGATACATGTGGAAATGTCCTGATTATTTCGTTTTTATGTCAAGTGGGCATTCATATTGATCTTGCAAAGATGATGAAAGAAATTAGCAAATTTCATTGTGTTTTTTTCTTTTAAATTTACACCATAGTGATATGTATTTTATTATTATATAAGTATACTTTTAGTTATATATATTTTTTTTATTGTATATACTAAAAATATATCAGCGCTTTACAGTGATTTATTTTAAAATATTTTTAAAAATATTTTACCAATGTATGACCCCCAATAGCCGATGTTTATTTTAATGCTCGGGGGGAGGGGGGGGGGGGGTGCGGGAAGTCGTTAAACAAACAAACAATTTAAATTTACACCGATGTGTGGTTTGTTTGTTCCCTATTTTAAACCAAAGATGGGCGACTGATAAAACAAATTTCGCAATGAGACATGAACAATTTAGTATGTTCTCAAAATAGTTTGTCTTAACTTTAACCCGTAGAAACGACTTTGGGAGTGAGGGGCGGGGTTGGGGTGTGGGCACTGACACAAACTGTATCAGATTTTGGTTACAATGGCAAACATTAATGTGTAAAAAAGGCTCACAATTGGGAATTGGGGTGGGATGGGGGGGCACGTACTCTCCGACCCCTCCAGGTTCATACGGCCATGCATAATAGTGAAATAAGAAGAAAAAAAGATTGAGAATTATATACACATAAAAGACACCAAATGAGATGATTGTTTATTATTATAAAACCGACTATTACACACAAAAACAAATTCAGATTATTTCCGTCGAGAAAATTAAAAAAAACCCAGCATTTTTTGTTTGAATATAAATTCATTTGTATAAAAGCATTTGCACACAAGATGCAAAGACAACTGGTTATTTTCACAGCTATAAAACACACAGTTAATAATTGAGCTTGTTTGCACGGGGTATCCGCCAACAAACACTTCCCACACGTAAAGGATATCCCAGCACACACAGCGAATTCCACATAATTCAACTTTCGTTGGCTGGAGATCGCCACGCAAACGTTGTCCAAGAAAAAAGATTAGGTGGGGTGAAAAAGCCAGCCTCATCCGGAGGTTTATTTGTACAGCGCTACTTTGCACATGGCGCTGTCACCAAACGGTTCAAGTTTAAATTACTGCGAAACTTTAACGAGAAAATCTTCTGAATTGTGTCCCAATTAGTATCCTGCTCGTCGTTATAAACCATCATTTTATAGCACGATGTTTGATGTTTTCTAATTGTCACTCTGATAATCTTATCATGAATTCTGTGGCGTTGTAATCATGCAATGAATCTGAGGATTTCTGACAAGTTGTTTGTTTGTTTCTAATTTGTATTCCGGTGTTGTTCCGTTACGAGAGTGTCACTGAGTTACCGGTGCAGCCAGTACGCTAATGAAGACGGAGAACAAAGAAAGAATTGACAGAATTCAAGTTGCAGCTGCACGTTTACACTTAAAGTACTCAAGGTGCATTCACCTTAATTTGATTTCAAAATACATCACATAACCCAATACTAAACTTTACGATGGTAATTACATTACGTGTGCTTTCCCTGTTCTATAGCAGACCAGACTCAGGTTCTCATTATTTGTGAAGGACGGGACCAACAACCACTGATGACAATCACAACTTATAAAGTGTGTATGTATGCCCACAAAAGACTGTCAGGTCAAATGTCGGAAATTAACGTACTTATATCCACAACTTATTAAAACAGGCCTCACTATATAATTGTTACGCCAGCCTCCGTGGCGCAGTGGTTAGGCTATCGGACTCGTGGCTGGTAGATACTGAGATCAAATCTCAGTCGAGGAACGGGATTTTTAATCTCAATATCGGCTACAACCTAGAATGAGTGTTCCGCAAGGCTCAGTGGGTAGGTGTATACCTCTTAATTCGACCAGTGGTCCACAACTGGTTTTAACAAAGGCCTTGGTATGTGCTATTCTGTATATGGGATAGTGCATATAAAAGATCCCTTGCTGTTTATCGATAAGAGTAGCCGTATTAGTGTGGCGGCAACCGGTTTCCTCTCTCCTACTAATATTAATCTCTGTTCTGGACAGGCAGCACATTAAGCTGAGCTGTGTCCCCATGATAACGTGCTTGAACCTTAATTGGATATACGCACAAAAATACAACTAACCAACCAACCAACCTATAATGGTTATGAAATGGGACTCGATACTGGTTGGTACATGGTTCAGATCCAACGGACATTTCTTAACCCGTACAAACATTCTGCTGATTATTATTAAAAATGAGTAGCCTATGTGTGAAAATGTGTTTCTTAAAACATTCTTTACATTACCCTCTATCCAGAAAATTGAGTTCTATGCCCACGACAATCAACTTGAACTTTTATCTAGGAATGAACGAACTGTTTTTGACAGGTTAAGGATCAGATGATAAAAAATAAACAGAGTAAATACTAATATAGCATCTAAACATGTGACTAGCAAACACATACCAAAACATTGGAATAATACTGGTACCGTTTAACTATCAACTCTCTACATAAACCTCTTTTTTAGAAATACAACTTTGTGAATGTACTATTATTTACTGTACAGACTATCCTTGTTTAATTAATAATGTATACTTTATGATTAAAGACATGTTTGTCATATTGACTTTTTATTAAAAATAACTAAATATTAGAGATATTGTTATTAATTAAGAAAATATTTAACGTGTACCATGAACCTATTTAGGCTAAGTGACATTGTATTTTGTGTAATACTGTATAAATCTCGTATTGCCAGGTGATACTTTAAGACAAAATCAACAACATTATCTTCATTAGAGCATAATGACAAACAGTATTTGACATAAAAATCAATTTACTTTCTTTAGGGTTTTTAAAGAATCTGCTTATATTCTTTTAAACGTACAACAGCATGTAAGACTTTATAACAAACTGATGGTAAGATGTATATTTTTAACAAAACATTAAAAACAATATACGTAAGATATCCGGGCCAGATCGGTGGCAGTTGGCACGGGCCTACGATTTTTAGTTGGACTACTCCCTCCGGTATTTAGAATTGATTACACAGAGGCGTTGGAACTGGAGGTTGGAGTGGGGGGGATGGTGCTGCAGACCCCCAATAATTCATAAATATGTTTCTTATTCATAGTTGAATTATTAACCGGCAAACTCTTATGTTCAGAAAAGGGAGCAGCTCCTCCCACAATGTAAATTTTGTTCCAACGCCCTTGTTACAAACACAGTTAATGAGCAGTTTGAAATGGAGGGGAGTGGGGGCTACATTTCCCATCTGGCCTGGTCCTATTACCAGCTTTGCACAGGTCTGACTATATCTATTTAAAACCAATTACACTCTATACATCGAGGACATAATCACGATGAATGGAAAAGAAAAACGTAATGAAAATATCTTTTAATGTTTGTTTCCCAATTTATCAGCAAGCCACCTATGGGTTTTGATACCGAATTAGTACAAAGAGATCTTTTTGTTTGTTTTTAAAGATGTAAAATTGTTCAACTGCACACTGCCGGTGTTGCACACTGGCTGTGGAGTTCATTAAACATAGTAGAAATGCCTGATTTCTTTAATTATCCACATAGACACCTGTGAACTCCAGATAACAAGGCTCGTTTCTTCACCGGTCGCTTCCAAAACAAGAAACAATGAAATGAAAGTTTTCTATGCGGATCTGGGAATTCAGGAATTGTGTGGGTCAACGAAGAGAGACGATTTGTAAATAGAGTTCCCAGGTTGTTTCCACGAAGAGTAGCATTATTTCCCCTCACGTGTTTTCAGTCTGGGAAAGGTTCCTAGCGAAGGCCGACCCCCGAACAGACCATCTTAAAACAATTGTACAAACACACACCGTCCTGACAGTTGACAATCAGGGGTGTATACAGGATTTTCTGACGAGAAAATACACCTTGGACTATAATATTATTGTGTAGGAAAGGAACATTTAACGACACCCCAGCACATTAGTGAATCAGATGGATTTTAAAAATAAATATTGAACTTTTTATAAAATGTATTAAAAGTTATTAAAAAATGTGCAAAAGGTTGTGTTTTATGGCAATTAATATTTCAAATCTCTGTTTTTTAAGTATTGAAGTTAATAAACAAAACACGTCTACAATATAGCAACACAATGACAGAGCAGCAATGTAAATATTTTGTGCAATAATCTTTGTGGTTACTAAAGTAATAAACTTTAACTGCTAAAAATGCAAGAATTGTCAAAAACATGTTTTTTTCGTACCTAATTTTTAATTTGCACAATAATTTGATTAAATTTAATTTTAAAAAGAAATATGTTTTTTCTTTAATTTGCATACAGATATTTTTTGGCGTCGATACAAACTGAAGTTATCCACGAACACCCCACCTACATCTCCCCCCCAAAAAAGAAACACACCCAACAACAACAACCCCAACTCCGTTCAGTATGAATAAAACAGACTGGTACAAGTAACTATTTTGACGTTTAGTACATGCTTTCATCAAATCAAGACTAAATAATGAATGTATTCTTTGTACTTTGAATAGGAAATTAGAATGTAATATGAAAACCCCCATTAAATATCTAACATAAAATTAATCACAAGAACGTAACCCAGCAATCATCTATGGCAGTTAGCATCTCAAGTCTTAATTTCCCATTCTCCACCAGACTGGGACTGGCTACAAATCCCCAATTGTCGTGGGATAAGTTGATAATTACACCACCTTGAACTGACAATAGATTCCCTGAGAACTTCTGTCAGCGGATATAGTCAATACAGTATTCATCTGCATTAGGTGTAAGCTGCTTTCAGCGTATGTCGTCTTCTTCAGCTCGCCACTGTTAGCTTTATACTTCGTTTTCATCTCTGCCATTATTGTAATTTTATTATATTGCAGCCAACTACAAACCAAATGAATAGAAAGAGACACATTAGTCTGGTGCAGCTTCAAACCAATTTAATAGAACGAAATATATCTAAGTCTGGTGCAGCTACAAACCAATTGAATAGAACAAGACATATCTAAGTCTGATGGAGCCACACACGAATTGAATAGAACGAGATATATCTAAGTCTGATGCATCTACAAACCAATTAAATAGAACGAGATATATCTAAGTCTGTTGGAGCTTCAAATCAATTGAATAGAACGAGACATATCTAAGTCTGGTGCAGCTACAAACCAATTGAATAGAACGAGATATATCTAAGTCTGATGCAGCTTTAAATCAATTGAATAAAACAAGACATATCTGTCTGATGCAGCTACAAACCAATTGAATAAAACAAGACATATCTAAGTCTGATGCAGCTACAAACCAATTGAATAAAACAAGACATATCTAAGTCTGATGCATCTACAAACCAATTGAATAGAATGAGATATATCTAAGTCTGATGCAGCTACAAACCAATTGAATAGAACGAGACATATAAGTCCAACTGGGCTACAAACCAATTGAATAGAACAAGACATATCTAAGTCTGATGCAGCTACAAACCAACTGAATAGAACGAGATATATCTAAGTCTGGTGGAGCTACAAACCAATTGAATAGAACGAGATATATCTACGTCTGGTGGAGCCACAAACGAATTGAATAGAACGAGATATATCTAAGTCTGATGCAGCTACAAACCATCTGAATAGAACAAGACATATCTAAGTCTGATGCAGCTACAAACCATCTGAATAGAACGAGACATATCTAAGTCTGGTGGAGCTACAAACCAATTGAATAGAACGAGATATATCTAAGTCTGATCCAGCTTCAAACCAACTGAATAGAACAAGATATATTTAAGTCTGATGCAGCTAAAAACCAACTGAATAGAACGAGATATATCTAAGTCTGATGCAGCTACAAACCAGTTGAACAGAATCAGGGATGTTTAAATGTGATACACATGCAGTGGCTATTGATTTTTCGGATATCCTAGCTTTTTTTTTACAGGTTGGTCGAAATCACGATTTGTTGTACACCTCTTTAGTGGTCTCCCTATTAATCAGAAAAGGGATGGAGGTAATCGATAGAGCTGGTCCCACTTATAGGGAGGCATGGTACCAAAATGCAGGATACATGCACTTCGAAAACGTCTTTGTATGTATATTCAAGACCATGGCATGATTTGTGATTTTGGATGGCAGACTAAATAAACAAATGGTGGATTTTACTATCGCTGCCAACGGATGGTGGGCGTATTCCAAATAAGACTTAGCTGGCGAGCCCTCCATAGCTTATGACATGTAGCCAGACTCCAGCTCTTATTAAGAAACTATGCGCCAGTCTCAGTACGAAAAGAGCCAGATGTTTTGGTTCCACAACTCATTCAGTTTATTCCTGGCAGACGACACCATCGTTTTTAACAATATCCTTTCTTCTGGAAATAGTAGGATAAAAAAGAAAAAAGTTTTAGAAATGAAATACAATGTTAATTGTTTTATACAAATATAGAAGAAAGTATTTTGAATATTGACTTTTTTTAATGAAAAAACCCACCCAATTTTGTATGTGTTTTAGCACTTTTTGACTGCCATTTTTGTTACTAGAACAACTGTATAATATAAGAAAAGCCACGAAGTAAGATACTTTTGGATATAGTGTGCACGGTACAAAAGGTTTAAAAGGCAGTTGTTTGTCCTTTTGTTCCTTTGAAACAGCTATGTTTTCGTTTTGACATTTTTAGAGTATGACATTTCTAGAGTATGACATTTCTAGAGTAAGACATTTCTAGAGTATGGCATTTCAAGAGTATGATAGAGAATGGTTTAAATTAAGCAGCATACATCTTAAGATACGTTATTTAGAAGAATATTTAATAAGCACATTCCTGTAGCATTAAAAATGTGATAGTCATCACTATACTATTTCATCAAATGAACTAAAGGACTAACAGAACGATGAAAAACTCATTTACTGCAATCTTTTGTTTGTTGGTTGGTCGGATTTTATTTGTTAGATTAAAATTTAAAAGAAATAATAATAATAATTAAATGTTAGAAACGGACATAAACATTGTTTTGATTACTTATTAATAAATTCTTCAACACAAGGAAAGTGAAATAAAAATTTAATGTTAAATTTGTTGAAAAAAAAGGAGACGTGATACAAAATAGATCTTAAACAGTATAACAGTTTTATGGTCTAAACCTAAAGGTATAGTTATATTTTCCTAATAATACGTATTTTCCAAAGAAAAGCTGATAACCCCTTATATAGATAATTAAAACAAATAACTAACATGGAGCTATACACCGAAGTGATTTCCCATGCTGTGGTGACGCAATACATACTCAACTGATTGATCGGGACGCTATTGTCTGCAATTGATTTCAGACTGTCGACCAGAATGTATAGCAGTTGAGTGTGTAATACCGGTGCGCAAAGCAAAGAAACAAAATCCGTAAATTGCACTCTAAAGCAAACAAACAGTAATCCAAAGTCGGCAACATCCTTCAAAATTGTCTTGTGTCACAAAAGGCCTGACAGCGGGTTGCATGTGCTTGTTTGTTAGTCCTGGCCGTTCCAGCCGTTCGTCGCCAGTAAACTTGCTATACACGGACTCCCACAGGGCGCACGTCTCCGCGCATAGGTTTTTGTGTAAAAAGGAAAATAAAGCATTGTTTGACATGTCACATTTCTGTTGTTTTCCCTTTAAGGATGATTGATCGGGCCTTTGATACGTTATCCAATGCTAATGCGACAAGTGACTTCACCAGTATCCTCTAGGCAGTAAATACAGTTCGGACCCAGCCAGGCGTAGGTAATGAAATCGAATATTGTATAGTCTCCAACTAACGCAGTCTATTTCTCCTTTATCGTAGGTAAAGAATATATAGTCTCTTGCGAAACATCACCCCTATATCATGCATGCTTGTCATCAATCTATTCTTCAGATGAATTCATGATCCATGCTTATTAAAATTAATATTAAAGTACGTTATTATTACTGAATGAAATAGCAATAAAACGGCTCTATACAACTGATGAGTTCATAGAATACTTTCAGAATGGTGAAACGATTAATATCTGAAAGTGATCTGGACATTTTCCTAAAGTTTATACAATGGTTTATAGTATTAAACGCATGATAGAGCAGCATCAGACCTACTGTTAAAAAAAGGTTTCTGTGACAGCATATCCCTTTGGGATCTATACCATGGATCTATACAAAACAGTTCAGGAAAACAATGACTACATTGTTTCGTTTTCTTTTATTAATCGTGTGATGAAATTAGAAAATTTTAAAATCGTAATACTCATTCTACAATAGCAAATGAGAAACTGCGATATGGATTTTGTCGACAGCATATTTCTTTGAGATATCCCGCTATGAATCAGCTAATATTTTAAATTTCATTACTGTCTGATTTTCACTTCAAACAATTCCGTATTTATTAGTAGTTAGTTTGCTTGTTTGTTTGTTTGTTTTGTTTAATGACGCCTCTAGAGCACCTGGATATATTAATCATATTTTGAGAATATTGAAAACTATGTTCATGTCTTATTGGATGTGAAACATTTGGTAATGTTGACACTCTGTCAAGTATGAGCCAGCTTTCGATGGGTTTTACAGTTTGAGAGTCCACTGAACCACTGACGCTCTTTAGCAGTCTGTGTTGGTCGCTTATTTCTCAGACTGGAGTTACATATACAATCAAACCTGCCTTAAGCAGCCATTCGAGGGAATAAGAAAATGTGGCCTCTTAAAACAGGTGGCCGCTTATTACAGGTTAAATTATATTACATTAGCTGATTTGGGAGAAAATAAAGATGACCCTTTAACACAGGTGGCTGTTTAATACAGGTGGCCATATGGGTAGGTTTCAATGTATCTCCAAACCCAGACACAACATGTTGGAGTCTTCTTCGTGGACATTGCTCGCATGGATAGTTGATGTATCACAGAGCACGGCTGCGAGGTTAGCAGTAAAAATAACTGCAAACCATATGTCCCTTTCAAACAGAAGTCATCAAACACATTGTTCTTTCATTTTTAATACTACAGTTTGCCATAAGCACTAACTAACACATAAAACATTTGTGGGGGAATTCAGGCCACATTAATACCGTGCTCAATGTCCATCCACTGCGAGATTTATTGGTTAAGAACAAAACTTACCCATTGTTACAGTCCTCACCATAAACCCGGTTTTATAGCAACATTTCAGAAGAAGTTATTAGGCTCAAATAAACCTTTTTAACTTTCGCAAGTGAAGTTTATAACTTTTCAAATTTATTACTTGACAGATAGTTGCTAAGCAATATGATCACGGTCAAATAATGTTTTCAGACGGAACTGTTAGAAGTTGAACGTTGTTTTTTCTGTGGTACTTTAAAAAAAATGTTTATTCGTGTGAACTGGCACAGATTAAAGAGTCATTGTACTGTAATAGACTTTGTTAATGGAAAAGGGAATTGAAAGAAAAATGTTCTTTGAAAAACATTTATTTTTATTTTACGTTCTTTGAGCGATCATAATGCACGTGACAAACCAGAGAAAGGTTTGTCGGCATAAGTAAGTTAATTTTAAAATGACATTTGAAGTTACAGTTGAGATGCCTAACAGTTGACCTACCTCTGTTGGTTCAGTAATCATGTTTAATTATTGTGAATGATTAAATGATAGCTGATAAAAACTGTGGTTTATAACATGGTACTATACTGAACAGAAAAAGACACGTTCATTACAAAACCAAATTCAAACTGAAGAGTTTTTTCACAAAATCCACTAAGTCCTCAATTTAAATAAATGAACACTGTTAAGATCCAAATGTACTAAAATTGTGAACATATTTTGCTTACATTATTGCATTTCCTGGAACTTTCTTAAAGGCACAGTAAAATAACACAAGCACGTATACAACACATAAAAGTGAAATTAGTAGGGAATCAGAAAACTGTTTTATTAATATACAATATGTCATTTGTGATGCATAATTCATTCTTATTTAATTCAACGTTTTAAAATCACCATTTCACTTGACAGTTGATTTAGTTATCGTCAGCTTCTGCTATAACTCACACATAACGAAACAGAATTGACAATTTCATGTGATACAACAAAACTTAATGTCAGAAATGATATCACGTTTGGTTTATAAACGTTTCGTGTCGAGAGACTGACTGTTGAGGCGAACCTAACATTCACTTTAAACTGACTTCATACTGTGAGGTAGAGGCTTATGTCCGATGGATAGCAGTGGCGGATCCAGAAAATCCATTTAGGGGTGGGATCCTGAAGAATCCTAGGATTAACGTAAAAAAAGAAGAGAATAATAATATAAAAAATTAATGTTATTTAAATCGTAAAATTTGGCGGGGGGGAGGGGGAAGGCAACTGGACAGTATCATAAAATAGCGTAATTTATTTTTTGTTATACGACACCGCTAGAGCACATTGATTTATTTATCATCTGTACAATAGTCAGTTAGATATTTAATAATTGTGACGCGTTATCTTGAAAGGAAACCTGCAACATCTTTCAATTAGCAGCAAGGTATCTTTTATATACACTGTCCCACAGACAAGACAGCCTATACAAAGACCTTTGATATTCCAGTCGTGGAGCACGTGTTGGGATGGAGAAAACTAAATGCGAATTACGCCATAGAGGGTTCAATCCTACGACAAAATCACTTCAGTTGCACGCCCTACCGATTCTGAATATCATACTACACATCTCAATTTCTATATCACACTTTTATAACTTTAAAATCATCACAGGACTTGAAAGGAATGTCACTGACGCGTCTACCATACTGTTAGTCAAATTATTGGCTATTAAAGGTCAAACATACAGTAATTATGACACTGTAAAAACACGAAGGAAAACAATCTGCCGCACTCATAAAATATTTCCAAATAAAAGCAAGTACAGATAAACAGAGGATAACATAGCTCACACACTTTTTGATGAAAATATCTTCACAACCGACCTAGAGAAATACAAACATGAACAGCAACAAACATTAATTTTTATCTCAGTAAAGGAATAAAGGTGATTAAAATAATTTAAATTCATAATTTATTAGACCACAACATTGAAATTTGGGATATTTAAAAGCCTACGAGTCTGAAGATATTTATTTGATCTTGTCAGGATAAGTGATGCCAATGGTCACCTGCTCTGCTGTTTGGGTGTTCCCTTATCTAGTTTCCTTTGATCATCTGTTTAATCATCGTTTGATATACACTGAACAGCAAAAGAAACGAATAAACGTTAAGTATATTTTGACTTTGCATATTTTGCTTACTGGAGGGATATGCAGAGAAGTGTAAAACGTGTGCAGCATAAATTTTATGGTTTCATGAATTTTTCGTCTAATTTGATGAAACTGGATCAGAACAAACATTTGCGTTTCTTTTGCTGTTCAGTATAGAATAGAATATGATAAATCGTTAGGAATGCAGAGACCTCACAAAACTTTCCTCAAAAATTATCAGACAGATCTTCTCCATAGATTATTTCACTAAAGATTACTACAACAATATTTCCACTGTTGTATTATTTTCCGTAAAATGTTAACAGTTGAAAAGATACCACTTTGAAAACTGTATCAGTATTACTGACGTCCTTGTTAATTAGGTTGCATTACACATACTAAAATATAACGAACCTAATTACGTGTTAAAACTAAACGTATGGCTGTTATGTAATGATATAGTCTTTTCGCGTTCAAGTGCTGTCATAATCCGAAGAAAAACCTTCAATGAAAAGATTTCATGAATTAAGTGCTGTCAAAACAGCAATGATACCATTTGGAGAAATAACTTGACAACGCAATTATTAAATAATATATATTTGAAAGCCATTAAGAAATGCAAACAATCTTTTTTATTCGTTATCAGATAAACTTATAAAAATAATCACAAGCTATTTCAAGCTAATCATCGAAACTTAAGTACACTTTTCAACTCAATACTCGAAACTGAAGCCATTAGACAAATTAAAAAAAAGAAAAAAAGCCATTCTTGTCTTTTAACCATTACTGTTAAACACTTTAATTTTAAGTTAATCTCATCACAAAAACAGTGATTAAAACACATTTCATTAAACGTTCCAACGACTGTATATTAATTTCGTAATACCACTCAACCCACATTTAGTTGAAATATGTAATTATTTAAAAGAAATTGCATTAAACACAAGTTGTTAAAGTTTTAAAGCCACCACGTCATGTCTGCCATCATGGATAGCAGTTTTAACTCAAGCAACAACCAGCTAGACTACCTGAGATAAAGGTCTATTGAATAACTACCGACTCCGGCTGTGCAGTGATTAAGCTATCAGAATTGCAGTTGATAGATACTGGGATCAAATCTCAGTAGAACCATGGGATTTTTAATCTCAGTATCTGCTCCAACCCAGAGTGAGTGCTCCGCAATGCTCAGTGGGTAGGTGTATACCACTTACACTGATCAGTGGTCCTTAACTGGCTTATCAAAGACCGTGGTATGTGCTATCCTGTCTTTGTTATAGTGCATACAAAAGATCCCTTGCTGTTTATCGATAAGAGTAGCCGCATTAGTGTAGGGCAGCGGATTTTGTGTCTCCTATTAACCTCTATCCTGGACAGACAGCACAGGAAGCTGAGTTGTGTGCCCAGTACAGCGTGCTTGAACCTTAATATGCTATAAGCACGAAAATAAATACAAGCAACAAGTGAATAATTAATAATGAACTATGTCTAATATATAGGCGATTAACGTAAACAATCCATCAAGTGTTTGTTTGAGGTTTCATTTCGTAAAAACATCAACTCCAAAAATACTAACACTCATTTGTAATGTTTGCAGACAAGATTGGGTATTTTTGGTATTAGCATTAAATCAGCTTTGTATTTAAGGCAAGCCCTCGGTTAGATTTGATTGTTAGAGATGGCTATCAGTGACTTTCCAATAACTTTCAGCTGTCGCGGTGCAAACGGCAACAGTTTTTTCATCACAGCTCTTTTCTGATTGATGATGCGTTCCGCCTAATTTGTTTGAAGGGTAATAAAACTGTCCTCACTTTAATTTCCTACAGTATTGGATTCTTACATTTTATTGCCTGAGCTGTGGTAGATAAAGCACCGCCCGCTGACTGTTCACGTGGTAAGCTCAGTGATGTGGAGTTAAAACAAAAGCGTGTAGTACAGGCACTTTAAACTCGTTTCACGTAGGGTGAAACTACAATCATCAAACCAGAACTGTTCTTTAACATCTACGAAGAACAAGAACACTGTATTACTCTCCGGCCGTTCAGCAACGGCATAAGAGGACAATACATTAAAAAATAAACATACATAATTATGTGACAAGATGATTTACAGGAGGACTGTCTTAATATAAATATAACTATAAATATAAATACAGAGGAAGGTGTATTAAAGAAACACTCATGAACCACAATTAAATGTATCATTCAAAATACAACACATTAAGTGTTTAAGCTACACTGCTCAAACCCTGAATGTAGAATAGATAAGATTTCTTTTTGAAACAGTACGTAGGCATTGGTTACATATTTTATGTGAATAACTTAATATATATTCAGTACCGGTAGTGTATTTATTTAGAAAATACGTCCATCTGAATTTTTAATTTTCGAAATTAATGGCGTTTAAAAGCATTAGTTCGAATATTTATAAATTTTGCTAATTTCTTTAATATGCCTATCCTTGTATTATTTAGGAGTTGACTAAGCTTGTAGCTATTTGGTCGTGTGTAATAGTATGGATGTAAAAACTCTTTACAAGAGTCTTCAAAGAATTTACATATAATTATATTTTCCCATATGATATGATTCCAGCGCCCAGTTTCTACTGGCAAACAGATGCATATTCAAGCTATGGGATTGATTGCTGATCTAAACGTGAGATCCCATTTTCTGACGGCCATCGATCTAATGACCTGGGTTGTAAAACGAAATTGTTAAGAATATTCAATTAATTTTCTGAATTATATGTTTCTAATACTATATTCAACCAAAAAAGAAAGTATGCATGTAATCAATAATCATTTATTTGATAAACCATACGACATTCACGGCAAAAATTCTGGAATTTGAAAACCATTTAGGATGAGGCGTGTATATGCAGTAATATCACGAGCTGTGCACGCGTTTGCTGCCAATGAACCCTTACTGTGAACCACTCCATGGAACAAAAATATTTCAACAAGCATAATTTCTTTTTTGATTGAGTATATATTGAATGATGATGATGTTGGTGATGATGACGGAGCCAATCTCAGTACGTACGTGCTTCAAAAGGTTTGAACTACCAACTATGTCGGTGAGACCGTAATACACATGATTATAT